>JAANSN010000719.1:0-48163 GCA_036850665.1 Dicranocentrus wangi
TTTCATAACAGAACAATTACATTAGCAGCTAGACTTTTGTGAAATATAATATACGTATGTTCAATGTTCATCTACCCACACAATGTGTTTCCTGTTGAGATGTGGAGCGTGCATGACATCATGACCAGTCTATGCAGTTTTTGTAGGTATTTTGTACTCACAGCTCACTCTAATTGTAATGTTACATCACGAGGACGAGGACAATGTGAGGCACACGGAGTGAAAACTGCCAGTAGCAATAAGTACTTAAATTCAAAAACTTTTGCTGTGTGTAGCGTTCCACTTTCTGGATTTCCCAAAAAAAAATATATATAACCTACCTATAATATCATCGTATCAGTCTCCCCATCGTCGGAAACTTTCCTATTGCTCCATCATTGTTATACTATGATGATGAGTGCGTTGGTACACGAGACGATGAGAGAGCCTTACCTGGTTTTCATCAGAGACTGTGATGTGTGTGGAGTGTGTGTGTGTGTTGTGCAAGGCACATAAATATATTGCTGCACATCCATTCCATCCATATCCCGACTACTTTGCTTTCTCCTGTCTTTCTTCTTCCTGCTCCACTCTAATGATGGTGATCATCGAAGCGAGCCTAATATGCATTAGCATGTCCTTGCCTTGCCAGAACCAGAATCTCACGTCATTATCCATACGTGTACCTACCTACCTAGACGGAGGGAGATGTTTGAGTTTGAATATCAATGGAACAACAATGATGNGGAACAACAATGATGGCTTTGGAGACGGCATGCGAGCTGGAGTAGTAGTAATAGTAATAGTAGAAGTAGTACTCGTAATGGATACTAATGTGTATGCCCGCCGACTCGTAGTCGTACATCCAAAACTTCAACTTTTTCCCTGTCGTGTGCACACAGGCCAACTAAACGTAATTGTAGTCCTAGGGAATTGTCTCTCGACTCGACTCACACAGGAGTCTCCGCTTTTCGCGGAGGAGCAGGAGCAGGAGGCTACAGTAATGATAATGATGTCAAAAATAACAAAGCAGGGTTAGCATATATATGTATAGCATAGCACATTATACAATACACACTCAAGTGCAAATAGTATACATTCTCTCTGGATTGATGCAAGCCTGACAGAGTCTAATTCAATAAAATTGTGTCTGTGTCAATGTTATCCTGAGAGCATTTTGTAGGCTAAAGCGTGATAATCGATGGAAGCGAGATATTTTAGGAAAACTCCTCCATCCATCCATCCATCCATCCGACCTTGTGCCGCATCCTTTTTATGTCTTAATGCTTTTTCAACATTTTACTGCTGGCATGGCGGTGGGTCCCAGATTGTCTCCCGGTTCCCGAGAAATGGATTTGCTATATATAGGAATTAAATATGGATAGAATAAGATCCCGTGACTTGATACCATACAGGCAGAGATGTAATGACGTGATTTCGGGACATTGGATATATATATAGGGTACGACCTTCCCGTACGACCTACGACTTCTTCCCGAATCTTTTTCCAAGTTGATACGGCTAGAAGAAAAACACATATTTTGTTGTTTTTTTTTTCTTTTAATAAAAATAAATCGATGGAGGAACTCGCGAGTAAGATATAAAACGTGTTATGAAAGTGGGGAAATGGGTTGACGAAGTAAAAGGGCAACAACAACGCAATGGCAGGCTGGCTGGAGGAACAGAGAAACTAGCGAGATATTTAATGATTTCCCTCAGAAAAAACTTCCTGTTATATAGCTCCAGTTCTGTGAATTAATGGCAAATTAGGGCAATGTGCGACTATACATTATGCATATGGTAAAAACTTTTTTTTTCTTTTTTATATTCCTGTGAGTAAAAAGTCGACACGATAAAGTTCTCACAAGTCCACAGGTCGCACCGCCGCCACTGCCGCCGCCGCCTGTATTTATTATTATCCAGTCTTTAGTCAGCTCGTAATGGCGTGTTAACAAGCGCCATTGTTTTCCCTAAATCACCCAAATCCGTTCTCTCTCAGCGTCAGCGTGTGTTCGTTGTAGTCGTAAAAGAGGAGACATGTAGTGGAATGAATGCACCTACCTACGCAGCTACGCTTTGAAAACTTAGCATGTGGCCCTCTATTTTAAAGGAAATATCGAAAAACAAAGAAAAGTGTCACAGGCTGGGCCGAGGCACATTTGTAAAACCTTTAGTTAGTTTCTCTTTTCTCACAGGTTGCACTTTTTTTCTTGTAGGTTTCGTGATCAAGTGTAATTAAAGCTCAATCTGAGAGAGTGAGTAGAGTTTTGTTATATATTATATTTTTTTGGAATCAGGTTGAAAAAAATGGAATTGCCATATATATGCAGAGGAGAGAGAGAGAGAGAGAGAGAGAGAGAGAGAGAGAGAGATTTCTGCCAGTTGGCTAAACTTTTTTTCTCTGTCCAAAAATTGGAAATGGGAGAGGGATAAATAATACCTGTGTGATGTATAGGAGCGTGTAGTTGGGTTGAATCTGAGAAGTAGGCCGACACCGACACTCCTTTACAATCTGATAAAAACAATTTTTGTAGCATTTTTCACTTGTGTAGAATTTGGAAAAAGTTGGAAGTTGGAGAAGTGAACACACACACGGGGGGTGTGTGCTTTGTTTTGGGAGTTAACCTTGTAGGCAGTCAAAAAAGGGAAGTAAGGAGGTCGTATCGTATGTGACTTTTTTGGTACAACTTTGCAAGTTTATTATTCGGAGGTTATATAGTTAAATTACTTTTTCATCCTACATTTTTCTCACCTTGAAAACTAGTTTCGGAAGGAGACACATTGAAACGTTGTTGATTTGCTATTTCCCCGAAAAACTGAAACTCACAAATGAACAAAATAGAAGTAGAGAGGTGGTGCATAATGGAATGAATGAATTCTGACTTGTACCATTGACTCAGTCTATAGTTGCAATCAGGCTCACGGAAACATGGTCCTGGCAGTTAAAGAAAGAAACCCAAAAGTTAACTGCTAGAAAACCAAAAATTCCAATGAAAGATATCGCCAAGATAATTATTTGTGAGTTGTATTTTATTTATAAGTAATAATAAGCAAAGCACTAAGCCGTAATTCGACGCCGTTTGTTTTCCATTCCAGTAATTGGAAGTCAATCATTGTCATAGGTCAATAGTCACTTGCTCCTCGTTTCGCATGTCTGTCCATTAAAGTTTTACCTGTTGAAGTGCAATTTTGATTTGTAGGAAAAAAAAGTTTTACGCAAAAATCGTTATAATATTCAATACTAAAACACAATCATCCTGTGGCTTCATACTGGATATATGGATTTGCTGTAATTCTTTGGTCGTCATTGTACAAGTACCTACGCATTTGTGATTTTCTTCGATCTATCATACGTAGTCATATACAATGTGGATTCTCAAAATGATGTCGGAGTTTTAGTGTGTCATAATTTTGTATGCTATGCTATGCCATGTATGCTCGTTTTCACATTTTTTCCTATTGTTTAACAGATACATCATTCAATTTTTGGGAGGGGCTTCCAATGTATTTCCATAAATTAATCAAAAGAAAATATTACTAGCATTAAGTAAACAAACGGGTTGCGGTGATAGACGTCTAGTTTGGAATTCCAGCATTGCCTAAAATGTGCAGATACAAAGTGTCGTTATACACAAAAGGAAGGACAGTTTTTTGCAATCTCCTATGCTGTGAATGTGCGCTTCGCTAATATTCATATGAATGTAAAATTAAATATCCACCAAATACGAGAATTATACCTACCATTCCACACATCTTGATGGGATAAAAGAATACATTATGTGGCGTATTACCAATGAAGATTTTATTATTCGTCTTCCTTGTTCCAATCAATCAAACAAAAAAGATGTCCATTATTACGCTTCCACCTGGCGATTTCCTAATCAGCCACGCCACGAGGGCAATGTCCCACAAAGCTCTTAGCTATTGGGATACAAATGATTGTGATTTGCGGAATAATGATCTTGGCTGGTTGGAACCGTATGGAATTAAATAAATAATGGAACGTGTTCAGCCCCCCCAAAACGGGACCACTTTTACAAATACAATTATAACGTAGTAGTTTCTTCCCATCCCATCAGCCTTCTTTAATCCAGCACATGTACATACACACGCCTTTGAAGTTTTCCTTGTCAGCCTGGTATGTGTATGGTTACCTACGCACGTTTACAACAAGTCAAAAGGTCACGTTCGTGCAACATGGCCGCAGCAACCAAAGCTAGCTATGGCGTGGCGTTGTTTATACCCTCTCCTTTCAGACTTGAGACTAGACCACTTTTCTTCTCTCACGAACAAGGCTAAAATAGAAAACAAATTTCATCCTTCTCCTCCACTCCATCCACCACTAACAAAAGTTAACTAGGTTGTTTTTCCAACAATTTTCTTTACTCTTTCAGCTTAATATATTAAATAAGTTTTGCCGGAGATGGCTATAATGTATATACGTATATATATGATTATAGCCTAGATTCAATTGATGAAGTTAGCTTGTCTTGCGGTTTCAAGTTTATCGTAAGATAAACACAAATACGTAACATTGGAGAGAACAAGCTGTTCGAAAATCAAATCTAAAACTATAAGTAAGCCGGCTTAAGAAAGAGCTTTACCAGAGGATTTGTTTTTTTTTTGCCAAGATTGAAAGATAAATTAGCACGGGTTGGGTACTGCTTTTGGAACTCTGTCTGTGTTTCCCTTGTACATTCCATCTCAGTCGGGGGTTACTTTTGTTGGATGTGGAGCAAGAGCAAGAGTTAGCAGCAGACAGAGTTAATTCCCAGAAAAACAATCTTTTGTCAAGGTCGCACTTTACTATTTTCGTTTTGTGAATTTCAAAACCGAGACGGCTGTCCATACATTGTACCATACAAATTATTGTTACGGCGGCGGCGGCGGCGGTGGCTGGAACCTTGAAATAGCTTTTTCCATGTTAGTTGTTAGTTAAGTAGTTCTCCTCTGACGGCATTTTCCCGAGAAACCGGTATTGCACAAGGCTAGTCGAATGAATTCACCCATTTTTTTTGTTGTTGTAAACTTTCGCAATCCCCTTTTCTCTGGCAGAGTCGAGTTAAAGCTGCTGGTTTGTGAAAATGAAATGTTAAGAGGAAATCATTAGTTTTAAGTCAACGTCAACGCAAATGTAGGAGGCTCCAGTAATAATGAGATAGAAATCAATTTGAAAGTTGAGTCGAAAGTCTAAGCCAAATTGGACGCTGTTTGGAAACCCAAGAAGTGGTGGGATTGAGTGGGACTGTTTGATGAGCGTGCAAATCCGTTCCTGCAACAAGATGCACTACTACTTCAACTTTAAAAAAAATCCCTCATATTTTAATTCACCCATTTTTTGTTGTTGTAAACTTTCGCAATCCCCTTTTCTCTGGCAGAGTCGAGTTAAAGCTGCTGGTTTGTGAAAATGAAATGTTAAGAGGAACTCATTATATTTAAGTCAACGCCAACGCAAATGTAGGAGGCTCCAGTAATAATGAGATAGAAATCAATTTGAAAGTTGAGTCGAAAGTCTAAGCGCCAAATTGGACGCTGTTTGGAAACCCAAGAAGTGGTGGGATTGAGTGGGACTGTTTGATGAGCGTGCAAATCCGTTCCTGCAACAAGATGCACTACCTACTTCAACTTTTAAAAAAATCCCTCATATTTTTTTCAAACCTGCACATGTACATGTTATACGTGTATGCAGGAGATTTCATGTTTTCAGAGTAAATTGATCTTCAGGGAATAGAAAAAACACTATTTAAATCTTAGTTTTTGTGTTACGAAGATTTACCCGCTCTCCCTTTACGCATTTTTTTTCATAAAGGATGAAGAAGCGAGGATTTCAAGCTAAGATTATTTGTTTCTTTGTCATCTAATCTTTCTAACATTTTTTTTCGTCTGGAGTGTCTACAAAAAAATAGAAAACTGGAAACCACGCTTATAATCCTTTTGTTTTCTCTCTCTCGCTCACTCTCTCTCTCTCTCTCTCTAAGGGGGTGGAGACAACAGCTTCACAATGATAAATTATGCAGTGTATAACAGGCCATTAAGAAGATTGTAAATGGTCCCAAGCATCACTTTCTTCTACTCCGCTCTAAACTGCATCGTTAACTGAGCACGTAGTGCTATGGTGCTCCGCCGCCGCCGCCGCTGGGTGTGGAATACAGAGAGAGTTGGTTGATATACTTTTTCTTAAAGATATGCATTCTGCAAAAACCCCTAAAAATAGTATATTTAAGTATAGGTATATCTCTGCATATTGATTGTACAAGACAGATGGAAAAATATGCATTCTGCAAACCCCTAAAAATAGTATATTTATAAGTATAGGTATATCTCTGCATATTGATTGTACAAGACAGATGGAAAAGGGAAGGAAAAAGTTTAATTTTCTTCTCCCTTCTTCTCACCGTCGTCCGTCCCTTCCGAACAGGACTCAGCCGTTCTCACCCATTTCACACCATTATTGTCATCTGCTGCTTCCAGGAAAATGTCTGTAAATGGTTGTAATGGTATGTGTGTGGTGGTGGTGCACCTATGTAATAATGATCAAACAGAAATACTCATCAAAGCACTCACCAGCAGCAGCAGGATATTCATATTGAAATATATAATATGCGCAATCCGCCGATTCTTAGAAAATATAAATTGCTCACACGGATATACAGAGGTCTCTTTTTCCCCGGAAACTTATGAATTTTGTAATTTTGAACACGAGTAGGTAGGTGGTTGAGGAGTGGGGAGAACAGAAGAGGGGTATCGAATCCAGTTAATTTCTTCCTTGAGTGGATATGGATATGTGGGTAGAAATTTTAGCACCAAATTTCCCAATCTCCATCACATCCTTTGCCTTTGTAAGCCGCGAGACGTTAGAAGTTAGAACAGTGGAAACCATAATGTCAAAAACTGTGAATTTCATCTCGTCCTCCTCTTTCGTTTAATAGGTCTATAATAATTGTACAACTTGTGTACGTGAAATGTTTAATATTAAAATATACCACCTGGCCAGAGAGCAGGAAATCAAAACTTTAGCCTCGTTCGTACGATCAGAAGAGGAGGGTGTATGTTGCAAGCTTTTGCTGTGCTTTCATCGCTACACAGACATTAACATACCCTGTCAAAATACTTATTACCGGATTTTCTCCAGGAATTATTGTTCATTTCGTTTTGCCTGGATGGATGGATGGTGATGAGGTTTGGCTCACCATCATCATCATCATCATCATCGCTTTTATTGTGTCAGCGAGCTGTCAGCTCTCGGCAGAAGAGAGGTGAATGAACATGTGAACATAAACAAGTAGTATGACATGGACGTGACTTTATTAGGCGAGACGAAACTCACCCCTGGTGAAAGCGATTATGTGGGCGTAAGTATGTGTTTGAAGTTATAGGCAGATTAGCCGTAACGTAAAACTACTGAAGAAGTGAGTATATAGTTGTTCTCCTCTCCTCTCATCGTGCTTCGTTGATTACAAGAATTGACGGGATATTACACAATCCACATAATATATATTTATAGCAGGGATTATGGACTATTATTGCTCCTGTTAATATAAACAAAGAGAATTAGTTGCACAATGTGTGGCTCATTGCTGTCACTTTTGTACTATCGAGTACACTATATATATATACACCTTTCTACGGGTGGCAATTCAGAATTTTGGAAAGTGACATATTTTGTTCATACTCATATGCTTTTTAATGTGGGTGCCTTTAATTTTGGGACTTCAAAAAAATTGCAAATGTTAAAACAGTTATTTTATTTTAGAACTGGAAAGAGTCGTTCGCTCCTCCTGCTGGTAATCTGCCTGTTTTGCTCGATGTGTACTTTGCATTTTGGTAATATTCGTGTGTTTACAATTTGGTTTCACGTTCCACCATAATCATCAATAAGGTTCAACGAGTGATGTCAAAACTATGAATAATTTATGACTCCTTCCGCAATTAATCAAGATCAACACCTCTGACAGTTACTCAGACATGTTGTATCCCGGAGGGGACGATAATAGAGTAAAAAAAGGAGGAATCAGTCAGGCAAGTGGAAAAAGGGTTGAATGAAAAATAGTACGGAAGCTTAGAAGATAAAAAAAAAATCTCACACGCAGGAAGGAAGTTACTCCTTAGGGCTGATGCGTTTGGAAAAAAATGTTAAGCTGTTGTGGTTGGGTTGGGATAAGAATTGTTGAGCTGACGTGCAATATATTATACGTCATATGAAGGAAAATGTATATTTGCCGCGTGTAAATATATAAATACGTGTATAGTAATCGCCAAGCCGGAACAGTACAACTCAATATTTTAGAATTACTTTTTAAAAAGGAGGTTTTTGAAAAACCCCATGAAAATATTTAAATGCGTTGTTGTTTTTTTTTCTTAAATTGCAGAAGCAAAAGCGGAGATTCTGGGAGAGCCCGATAAACATGTGCGGAGCGGGAGCACTTTCGAGCTCGTTTGCGTCCTAAGAGACAGCACGGAACCTCCCGTGTACGTATTTTGGTACCATAATGATCGCATGATCAATTACGACAATGTTCGTGGCGTTCAAGTGAGCAGTGACGCGGAGAAGAGTATACTCACCATTCAAGAAGCACAAAAGTCCGACTCTGGGAATTACACTTGTGTGCCCTCCAATGCTCGCGCTACAAGCATCTCCGTTCACATCCTAAACGGTGAGTACAGAATAGTATTTAAAACCCGACACATTTTGGCGTGTTTGAGTTTGAAGGTGGCTACATTTTTCGTAAATGTACGTATGACAACTTTGACTATAGATCGGCCAGCCTTACTTGCTCTATAGTCATAGTTAGCGTGTAGTAGTGTATATTATGAGGACCAGCGATGAAAAAGTTAAATTGATATTTATCCATTCGAATATTAAAATCGTTAATGCGGAAAAGTCTAGGAAAGCACCAATTCCCTTTAAAGGCTATCCTTGTTTACATTTTCGAGAGGAGAACTCTTTCTTTCTCGGCAACCTTTCCTCTCGTTCCCCCGCGTCCTTGACGTTATTCAAAAAATTTCACCTTCCGTTTAAACAAACTTATACAACTTACCTACTGCCTGCCTGCACCCCGGCCGCCGTTTGACCTGCTTCTAAAACTAGCTACCCAACAACATTCTCCCAATGTGCACTTTTTTCCGAAATAATGATCACATTTTTAAAGCACACATCTCATCACATAAAGAAGTTACTTGCCCGTGCAAATATAATTAGGGCACTTTCTTACAGCCACCACCGCATCAAAACGTCCAACTTTGTTGTCGAACGCGCGCGTTTATAGCTCAACGACATGTTAACCCACATTTTCTGTTACCATCATTATTGAAGAATGTTCCGAACAATAAAATATCCCTATATTGCCTATTAGAAATACATTCCCCGCGTCTTCAAGGTAGTCTCTGACCACGGGAAGTAGTTGAAGCCACAGAGTAAATGCGAATTAATAACTTTGCCAAAGAAATAAATCCTAAAGTGCCTTCCCAGATATATTCTACTACTTTTATCACAGAGCCCCTTCTTCTTCCAAACAGAGAAATCTTTGTGTTTTATATACACCTACACACTATATAAAAAGGAAAACTGCTGTCTTGAAGAAAGCTTTCAAGAATGATCACAGTTTCAGCCGTCACAGCTCCCCTAAATCGATGTCATATAAGTATTTGATGGGGAAACTCTGTTCCGAGTTCATAATTGTCAGGCTACGCACGTAGATCCTAACTTTTTTTTCGCAAAGAAGGGTGAAGAAGACGCATAAAATTTCTTTCCTCTCAAAGGGTTATGCCACTTAAACTTTACGACTGTGATAGTCGTACCACACCACACCACCACCGAGACGGGCGAGCGAGCGAGTCCATCTTCTTACAACTTCATGTCAGGTTCCATACAAACTCAGGAGTCAATGGAAGACGCGTGAAGGCATACAATATTTCAAAAAAGTTTAGCTTGACGCAGTAGATAGAGTCGAGGGATGGGGATCGGATAGGAGGAAGAGGGAGGAGGATAGGGCAGAGACAAAATCTTATATATAAAGTTGGCGAAACGCGACGGTAGTGGTAAGAGTAAGTAGTAGATTGTGAAGATACAAAAGTTGAAAGACAGATATCAACGGAGAGAAAGGAGATACATGAAGCCGCACTTTATCACCAGTCATCAGTTGAATACCAGATAGTATCTGATGTATTATTTGAGTGCTCCACTTATTTCCACGAGGCGACAGCATCACGAACTTTGGATGACTGTAACAGGGATACATTATTATAAGACTAATTAAGTCAATGAAGTTTTAAGTTTCCTTTTGGTTCCCACTATGTTTTGACACTGGGCTCCTTTTCCCTGTCAATATAGAACCGACTACACACTTCACACACGATATATTAAATGCGACTGACTGTGGGATGAGAAGTTTTACTGTTTCGGGCGGCAGAGTTATTTCAGTATCATTATTAAGAATTGGAAATATATGTCGTATTCGTATGTAGTCCCAAAGTTCATAAATATATGTGTCTTGACTGTCGTATTGTCGTATATAAAAAATCCGTTATCCGTATTCCGCCTCACTCAGAAATGTGTTTTTGTGTATTGATGTTGTTAGAGTCACATCACATCCAAAAGGGAACAGGACAAAAAGTTTTTTTTTTCTTTCTCTTTCGTTTTAAGTGAGACAAACGGCTTGTGATGATGCTAATCATTTATTTTCATTAACAGGGGAGAAACCAGCAGCGATGCAACATGGAAGTCGTAATCACTCCACAAGACTCATCCCAACCTGCTCCTCTCTGCTTTTTGTCACCGCAGTTGTTGTCTTCTTTTTGACAACTTGGCTCGCGACCACAAATCTAAACCAACAAAACTTGTTTTACTTACACCGTCGTCAGCAGCAGCAGAAGCAGCAGCATCAGAGCGAGGACGACGAGGAGGAGCGGCGGCGGAAGGAGCACTTCTCAAATAGAACCCCGCCCCAGAGAAAACTCGAGAAACTCAAGGGAAGCCATCAACGAAATCACTATCATCATCTTTATCTGCAACTGTTGAAGGAACTGAGGGAAGGATTTGCAAAGCCAGGGAATTCTCCTGGTGGTGACGACAATCCCAGTATCCACAACGAATCTACCCCATTTGCAACAACACTCTGTCTCCTACTTGTCCTCAACCGAAGGGCTGTTGAGGAGAGTAGTAGTTCTTCTTGTAAATCAAATACGAAAGAGCCACAGCCAAAGGAGGTCCTCGTCGTCTCCCCCGCCAAGGCTACATCTCATCCACCTGCCGCACCTCGTCACCACCACCGTGCTGGTGACATTATTATTATTACAAGGGAAAGGGATTATTCTTTGGAGAGTAGTAGCAGCAGCATCTATGACTCCAGTGTCCCTGGGCAAGTGGTGGTGGCAAGTGGGCACAAGGAAAATGAAGGAACCGGAGAAGTCAACATGCAAGATCAGTACCGCAAACAACACCACGAGCCCACGTTTACACTGGATTTCGAGGTGAGGTCCGTGACGTTGATGATGAGTCCACCCAATGAAACAGCAGAGTGCAAACGACTCATCATCTCTCCTTCTTCTTGTACTCCACAATGGGATTCTCAAAAGGTCGACTACTCTTACCAGCCCGAATTCCTCGACACGGTTCAAAGAAGGGATCTCTCTAGTGGCGGCGGCGGGTTTGGCTGTGGAGATGACACCAAGAGTTTGCCAAGAGAATCAGAGATATTAACCGCAGAAGCAGGAGTAGCTCCAGGTGTTGGGGCTGACGAGGCCGTCACAGGTAGTCAAAGGACGCCTGTGTTGACCATCCTCTCGGAATTTTCCTCTTCGGTGAAATCCCCCTCATTTCCTTGTACACGACGAGCGACCTTTCCACGGGCCTACGATGAGAGATTCATGTCTATCCTAAGCAAGGATAATAATTCCGCAGTGGAGGGGTTTGATCCAACTATAGAAATTGTAGATGTATTAGTAGGGACGTTGATAGGGAATGTGGTAATAATAAGAAAGGAAGTTGCCTGCTACCCTTTACATCATCATCATCATCATCATTTCTACATATTATTCCCTTCAGCTTGTTCTTATTACTATTCCCTAACCACCAGCGGCTGGTTGTTGAGTTCCTCCTCTCCTTTTCTTCCTCTCTCCTCCCGAATAGTTGTTACACCTAGCAGAAGAACAACTAGCAGAGCTATCGCGAATGCTACTACTACTACTACGACTTCCTTTCAAGCTACCTTGTTTTGTTCGAGGAACAAAGCGGAAGCCAGTCTTCCGCCTCTAGTCAAAAGGCTACCCGAGGAGGTGGCTCTTGTACCAGAATCTCCTTCTTCTTCTTCTTCAATAACTGTACCAACCACAAATACTACCACTACTACTACTGTATCACCAGCAGCCCCTCAGCCCAGTCTCGACGACTGTAGGATGACAGAGACGCAAGTGGTGGTAGGAAGATGAAATAATGCCAATGGGAATATAAATTGCTATGACTCTCAGCTAACAAAGTAGGAGAAGAAGAAGAGTAAGCAGAGGAGAGGAGGAAGGAATGGAAAAGGAGGCGCACTTTCTTCTTCTTCCTCTCGTTTGTTTTTATAAATTACTACTACACAGTTGATATATTCACTGAAAAGAAACAGAAAACTACTTCTTCATATGCAAATCTACTATAACAAGACTCAAATTATTAAAAAGGGAAAAAAAGGGATTTTATGATTGTTTACAGAAAATAGAGAGAAAAAAAATCTATACAGAGAAACCATGAAACAATGTCTACCGTCGTTGTCCTACTTTATAATGTTATATATATACATATATTACCTATACCTATATCCAGAGTTAACATTTTCATTTGAGTAGGCTTAATATACCATTATCATATATCATATTTATAATCATTGTTATGCAAAGCAAAAAAAGGATATCAAGAAAATAGTCGTAGTACGCAGCAGAGTGTTAAGAAGAAAACTACCTATGATTTTTCTATTGCAAGTTCCCCAGGCACATATAAAAAAATCCTTCAGCCCTGTGCAATGTATTCCCGGACTCAAGGCACCACCACTTGTGTATGTATAATTTAGACAAGTCGCTTTGTAAAATTACACGCGTCCTCTTCAACTTCTTAAGGCTATCAAAACTGCTATCTCTTCCTCTACAGAATATGTGCACCGGGAACACACACCTTGCTTCAATGCTTGATTAATGGGGAAAAGGTAAAAAGAAGAAACGAGAGAGGAAAACTGCAGGTGAAGTCACAACGAGACGGTGTGTATCATTATTATCATCAACTTCGTATTTATATAGCTTTGTGCTTGTCGTGTAGTTTTTGTAACTTGTCGTCTTGTGTGTATATTAAAGTGTGTAGAATAATATAGTGGGTATATAATATACCTATAAATAAGATGGGTGTCACAGGGGAAATTTTTTTGTATAAAGAAGGTTTGTGGAAATAGTGTAAATTGTAAATGTGAAAGTACGTCAAAAAAAAAGTCCTTTTTTTCTTGAGGGACTTTTTTCCTCCTTCTTCTTCTCGAATGCAAATGTGCGTGTGTACGTGACATAGCGTCCATAGACTTACGTTTCTCCATGTCGCTGTCACACAATCCACTACTACTCATTCCCCTACCCTGGAACATATATACCTACGATATAAAATGGATATGAACTGCATGTTTTTATAAACAGGCATGCACTGCTGTACAGGAAAGGGAACATTAAGGAAAAACCCCTGGCTCTCTCGAAAGCATTCATAATCATAATCAATCATCTTGTATCCCACGTGTTGTGTGCAATCTTAAGTAATGTCATCATTGTTAGTCTAAGGGAAATATTAATTCCGTATTAATTTACAATGTAAAAAAATTATATCGTACGACCGTATAACATATTATGATATAGTATGTCATATGTAACCAAAAAACGAAATTTTATATGTAAATCATTACGTTTTCAGGTCTAGGCTCTGGTGTAGGTAGCTAGGTTTATAAGGATAATATTGTTCAACAAAAAAAGTGTGTGCTAGAATTGCCCACTGTATATATTTCGTATGCAAAAGAGTTTTCTCAGATTTCCTCCAAGATTAGAAATCATGGTTGACGAATTGTTACATTAAAATTCAAAACATCTCCTGCACTTCTAATCATTAATAACATAAGATTTAGGCTACAAAAAACATACACTTGGCTGTAGATAGTATATAAGTATAAGTGGTAACTTTTAAAATGGTAAAAAAGTATAATAATAATTCACAATTGAATAACAAAAGGGAAGGATGAAGAAGGAGAAATTTCATTTAAAAAACCCAAAACAAATGGTATACTATAAAAATATACATGTATGCGTACTAAAAAAATCTATAAATGTGTTACAGAAACAATGATGCGTTTAGTGTATATCTTATAGTTTATATTGCCCCACCACTTAAATCCAAGATTTATATACGCAGTCAGTCATCCACTCAACATAACTATTTATTATCCAGGCATAATGATATATTATAGTGATTGTGATTAGAGGAAAGAGGGAGTTAGGTTGAAAGAATAAACTTTTCATCGATTTTTTTAAACACTGCTCTCGTATTATTTCGTGTGAGCGTATATGTATTTTCGTATAGTGTTTATCGCCAATTTTCATGTCTAGTCTGATTTGTAGCAGCGGTGGTTGGTAAATAACTGTGTGTGCATGCTATTGTATAACTGGGTAGAGTAGAGATGGTGGATGGAGGAAACAACAACCCTGGGTTCATGCTTTTGTCTTGTTGGGTTTCCGGAAGTTGTCAGCTGAGTTAATAAAAATGATTTTTATTATTACAATAATAGCAATTAAATTAGGGATCATTACTACTGTTTAGCTGTTTATACAATTCTTAATAAACGTGTTCTTTATTGAAAGCAAAAGTACTATATAACGTGTTACACATGGTAGTGCGTTTGGAGGGGGGGAGGTATTGGTGTATTTACCATATTTTCATTATTTTACTATATATACTTATATGCAGCGTTACAGAAAGTGTATACAACATTGAAAGGAGATTTTAAGTGAAGCTGTGATTTCTATGTGTAAAGTGTAAAAATTGTATGATATGTATAAAAAATTACTATACATGTACGTTATTATTATTATTACTGTGTAAAAACTTCTAAAATATACTACTACTACTACTTGGAAAATTAAGAGAGGATTGAGTAAAAGCGGTTAAATAATATACAGTTACTGATGAAGTCGAAAAGTGGCGTTATTTGTATATCGTCATACTCAGTCATATCCCATTTCATCTGAAATTCAAAACCGTCGTCGTTTCGCATTCATATACAGTACCCGTACCCAACCACCACCACATATTACGCAACTGTGCAAATGATTAATGTATCGTCGTGGCTAGGTCTATATATACGTAGAGGGAACCCAGCAGATGAAAGTAGACCTCCCGGAAGAGCATTTCCACCTCAAAGCCAATCGCCAGAAATCGACTTTCATGAGTTAGTTTGAGCAGACCAAAGAAGAAAAAAATATGATGAAATGTAGTAAGCAGACAGATTAAGGGAAATGTAAACGTCCATTATTAAATGTATCCTGTAAAAAAATTGGGAGGCAGCTCGAAAAAAGGTTGAAAGCAAATATGCATATAAGGCTCGGCTGAGGCTGCTCCTCTTGCCTTGCCTCTCTGTATATCCGCAGTGCAGATTTCAAATAGGGGAAAAAATACATGCAGACAGACTCATAATGATACTGACGGCACACATATGAATCATTCATAACCCCTTCATTATTCAAATTGGCTGTGGAAAAGAGAGCCGAAGATGTCTTGAGAGCTTTTACTGTCAACATTTTCCCACGCTACGCGAGGCGACTATATACCCAAATACCCACCCGCCTATAAAGCATATATTTTTTTCTGGAGAAAGCGCGCGATACATGCATAAGCGCTAACGGGATGATGTAGTAGAGTCGGAGAAAAAAGGGCTCTACAATGCCACAAACATTCCAAAAGGGCCTGATTTTCGTTTGCGATCTGCTCACTACTACGTGTTTGCATACTTAACGGGGACCCGGAACATAGTGCCACCATATGCGATGCCTCTGCCTCTCTCTCTCTCTCTGATAACAAGCTATGGGATAATAAAAGACCCGTGGCTTTTTCTTTGCCTCTTTGAAATCAGTGAAAATTTCATTCTTTCTGGGTGCTTTATAAGCTTTTCCATTTTCACTAAGGAATGATGAGGCTTCAGAGAAAATACTTGGGTTTAAATAAAAAAAACGAAAATAGATGAGTATACGTTGCCCGCCTGAATCAATATTTTATATGAAAAACTGACGAGGAAGAAGGTTTTTTTTGAATAAATGAGTTATTTACATGCGTCCATTATTCTTTTTAGGCAAACATGTCTAAAATGCAAATGTATTTGATGTGGAAGCACCCCCCGAACCTGTGGAAACTGGAAGTGTGGGGATTCCTCTTGGATAACAGATGTAAATCATGGTTTAACTATCACACAAAAGTGTATTTTCATGTGTCTTTGAAAAAGTGGGTCACTCGGAAAGTTTGCAAAAAAATTTTTTTTTTGTGAAAATAAAAAAGAATTTCCCTTGGTTGAGTTGATGAGTATACACATCACGGTTGGCTTTTTGTAGAGCGAACGATTGTGGAAACGCGCGGTGGTTATTTCAATAGCAGAATATATTTATATATACTTTCATACGTTCCTTGGAATTTGGATTTTTGGAAGCCAATAACTGCGACTCTCGCTTCTCTCCCCTTTTGAATATATAGAATTTTTTTCTTTTCATCTTTCCAGTTATATTCACAGCCAGGCATTTGCAACATCTTTTATCCCACTTGCTTGCTTTGCTAGGGCCCACCAGGCCTCAATTACTTAATTCATTACAGCACTACTGCCAACGAACGTCAACAAGGCCTTTGTGTAAGTACACTGCTAATTAATTTTTTACCTAACCATGACCAGACCAGTCTAACTGATTAGTGATCTAATAATTGTATCGTTCAATCTGCAACTCTTGCTTGTTTACCATTCAATGTTTACTTTACATTCTCCCAGTCAAGTTATGTACATTCAACCGCGCATTATTGGCACTGACATAATATAAGTCTCCCTCCAATTTCCTATATAATTATTGATAAAATATATATAGAATCTGATGAGATAACCTATCTGCAGTTTGCGTCAATCCGCATTGTTTGAGTGATACACGATATTGCATGATGTGATGTGTTCTGTGCCTTGACTCGCCTCTCCTCGCCTTAACAAAAAAGACAGTATCATCCACAGGCCTTCTCATATTACCTATTAGTACTACGACGACTACCCCACCACCACCACCACACATTTCTTTCCAAGGAAATCCAAAAAGCTAAACGAAAAACCAGTAGCAGCTTCCGGCAACAGTTCTGTGGTGGTGGTGGAGCAGATAATGGAGAGATTCCTGAATGTGGGAGACTTGGGAATGAAAATGATGGGGGAATGTACGAAAAGTTTCTACAGTAATGAAGATTGATTAATCCCATTGCAGAGAGGAGAGGAGAGTGAAGAAGGACGGGGAAACAAAGTGAAGGGAACTTGGACTTTCGTTCGTATATATACTTTGTGCATGTGATGTGTGCTTGTATCTCTTCAAACGGCTTAGCTGTATTGTCATCTTTTACCATTTTAAAATAACATGTTATCCCTTTTATAGCTGTAGCGCGGAGGAACTCGTCGTTGTCTCTGCTATAGCGGATTTTTATTTGGTGTTGCAGGCCAACTTGCTGAACCCCGTTTTATTTACGATTTAAGAGGTTTTTATATGGATTTGCTTGCAAGTGTTTTGACCTCGCATGTTTCAAGATTTCATAGTTGTACACTTGAACTTAGGGAGGGTGAAGGGAACTACTTTTTTCTAAACCGAATATATATATTTTGTTTTAATGCTTGATGGTAATGGAAAAGAGAGTGAATGTGTGTGGATTGACCATCATGGAAGACGTATGGCAATAGCATTGTATATATATATATCCCATCTCATTCTAACTGTCAGAACTAACTCTTTCTGAATTATAATACGTTTTAACTCCAATTACGTTTCCCCAACTTTTCCATATCTCCGCATTTAACTTTTGGGCAAACATAATTTTGCTAAAACTCAAAATATATTAAATATGGTATGCCCCTTGCAAACTCACTCAGTCAGTCAGTTCCCTCCGCGTTCTGGAAAACAGCAAAGTTTGCATTTTGATATGTTGGGGTTTTGGAAGTAAGTAGCAGTGGTGGAATGGAATGGAAACCCAGTGAAAGTAAAGCCAGAAAACATGACGTCGAGAGAGGAACTGGCAGAACAACAAAAATTTGAAGGCTTGCCGTCAGAAAAAAGGAAACTTGAAGTGAAAGGAAAGAGAAACATTATCTCATTATCGTGAAGCCTTTTGTCAGTGAAGAATGGCAATCTGGTTTCTGTTCCCGAAAGAAAGAAAAGTACTTATGTACATAATATAACTGTGCCATAACTTAGATGTGGAGTACTTACCCACCACCGTGTGTACCTCATGCATGTGGAACACATTTTTTTTGTATACTTGGCTAATATGTGGGCGCATTATATGGGAAAATATATATACATATATATTGAACAACACACACTACCATCCCGCCTGGAACACTGACACACCATAACGTTATGTTTTTCTGTGTGTGTACGTGGAATTTTTTACGGTGGAAAAATGTACGGCGGCCGCCCTCATACAGTTACGTATTGTTATTGAGGGAGCATTTAAAGATGTGTAACCAACCCGGCTCCCCTTATTGTAATACAACGCTGGTTGTCTTAATTTGAGAGAGAAGGAAATATAAGAAGGCAGATTTTTGAGAGGACCCAGAAGACGCTCGAATGTGTAGAGAGAGGAGATTTAGGAGCAAAACAAAGCGGAATCTCTCTCTACCCGGAAAAAAATAACTGATGATGATGATGGAACATGGCATCTCCGGCTAAAAAACACCAAGAGAATAAGCAATGAAAGGGAGAAACAGGCGCATATATCGTATATAAGAAGTAACACAGAAGAATAATGGTAATAATGGTATATATACACTACTGTACGGCAAGGCATGGTCGTCGGTGGGAGTGAAGAAGGACGGGAAGAATTCCAAACATTTTTATACTCTCTTGATGCTTCCAAGCGAAAAAGTTGGAGGTTGCAGTGACAGCCGTTATTAGTGTTGTTATCATTATTCTCCCTCCTCCTTCCTCCAAGAATGCTTGACGGAGGAAAAAGAATATGGTGGTAATGAGCAATGTTGTTATTACTGTCATTATCATTATTATTACGAACTGGGACTTTATCTGTTAGCTTTAACTATTCTGACGGAAGTGTATAGAGCCGAGCGAAACTCTTCATGTCGACGACTTTGATAATAACCATGAGGCGGCATTTAATTAACGTTGGGAAAACATGGAGTAGCTGACGGAGCGTTGAAAGCGTGTGAAAATAGGGAATGACTTCATTCCTTTTCGTCGAACCATATTTTTTGTTATGAAAACGTCAAATAAAATGCATTGGTTCGATGATTCCATTATATACCACCATCCTGTATGCTCGCATCTCGCACTCGCATGAAGTCGCATGCACCAGTTACCCGTTTCTTTACCCTTTCATAGTGTAGCGGAGCATTTGGGGGTAACTATTTCTGAGAAAAAGGTAAAGTCTATGGATTAGTCGTGAAATGAAAAACCAAAAACCTCAACATTTTGTGCATTTATCCCAGGGCAGTTTAGACTTCGACAAGAAAACGTGAGCTATAGAGAGGAGCTCATATCGCAGCGTCGTCAGCAAACCCAGAAACTAGAGGAACAACAAAACCTTGTTCATTTTCACGTAATAATAATGGTTTCCTAGTATTTTCATCCTCCGCTTCGCCTATACAGATAATACGTGAGCTGGGAAAAGGATGTGTAATTAGTAGTGTGTCGAGGGTAAGTATCAAAATAATTCCTCGTATCCGACCTTACTCATACATTCCGTGTTTACATCCCTGGTGTCACTTTCTTCGTCACAATACATTATCTCTGCTTCCATCTATCTCCCTCCTCATTATTGCCCAAAAGGCATCTACTCACAGCAAAATTCTGACTAACCTTAAAATCAGAGCAGTGTATTATTCATTATTCAAATACGGTATTCTCCGAACTCATTTATATACATGTAGATTTGGGTCACCACCGTTGGCATACAGAAAAAGAACTTGATACCAGAGAGGGATTTGTGATGATGTAAAAGTGGCTGGTGGAAATAATTTTGTAGCGAGATAAGTAACATACATGGATTCCGACTAGAGGATTCAGCTGGGAAAATTCCAATGTTAGCCGGATTTTGGAAGGTACACCCGGTAAATCATATCCAGCCGTCGAGGAGTCCACAATATTTCTGAGAAACGGTCGTCCCTAAACAAACACCTCTTCTGATTTGACTCCAACTTTTAGTTAACCATATGACGGATGGGAGGTAGTAAATCATATGACATTTGTCTTTGAAACTATCCATTTCAGGATTATTATTATTACACTCTGGAAAAAAGATCTTGCAACAACTTGAGATTCGTAAAACGAGGGTTCGACTTTGTCTATCAATCATATTTTCCCTTTTTCCTGCTCCATCCACGGCCAACACCACACTTCCCTTTCTCATTCTCATCGTGAATTACATGGTGTCTGCGTGATGAGAAAAAAGAAGTGACGTGTTGCACCCTGCAACTGCCACACACACTCTCTCTCTCCCTCTCTGACTCGAGATAATATGAACAAATTTTTTTTCTTCCCCTCGTTCCCCTTCATTTTCCCACTGCATCCGCACTCAGACATCAACATCACGACGCTGGGCACCCATCTGCATTTCCGTATTAGTTTAGGGGCTGGCTGTCCTCGGAAAATGGAGAAATAATGAGGTATGAAAAAACGAAAGAATGCCTGCAATGCGAGCGACTGAATGCAATTTTTGTGTGTGTTTTTTCTCATTGTGATTAGCATTCCTTAGTCATGCATATTATCAACCTCATTTACAAGGGCACAAGCGTGTTTTCCGTCATGTTCACCCTCCATCCCAAATTTGACTTTCTTCGTCACTCCTCCGACGCTCCTCCGCCCGCTCCGTCCCAGAGTGTGTTTAATGAATCCCTCTCTCCCGTCGTCGTCGACTCAAGAGTTGCAAGGAATTTTTGTTATTTTCATGCACTTTATTGTGATAAAAAAATCCAAGGATAAAACGACATAGGAGGGAAGAAGAAGATACAGTAACGATGTATTATATTATGTTTCAGGGAGGATTTTTTCCCTTCGTTCGTAGCTTTCCATATGCTTCACAAATTTCATTTTAATGAGCAACATTTTTCAACCATATTCTTTTCTCCTTGAAGTAATGATGCTCCAAGGCGGTGATAACAGTGAGCTTTTACAATAGGCCTCCAATATATCCCCAGTATTAAGCAGGCGTGAAACGGATGATTTTTTTAGAGAAAAAATGAATAGCGTTTGATATACACTATATACATCGTTTGCATTGTTCCGAGTGAGGAGGAGCATAAAATCCTCTTTTAAACTGTAAAATGATGAAATTTTACAACTCAATTTCCCCACACGGCTTGATGTCTTGCCTTTTGTCATCGCCTACGTTGTTCCTCCCTGTGTGTTTCTACACTGGAAACGACTTCCATTGTTCTCCAACGCTTAATAAATAAAAGGGAGATGCCTATTAAACATTTCTCGTGGGCTGCAACGTGAGGGTATGAAAAACTACAGAAAGTTATGGCTGGGATTTATCACATGGACAACGGGGTGACTATACTTCCTGTTGGATTTTCGACTTACAAAATTGACCGGCCCGCATTTTCACGGGATTATACGAGATGCTACTACTATTAGCTATTTACTACTGCCTACGGTATATTTCATGTATTGCAGTTTTCTGATTTCGCAGAAGAGACTAATTGGAGCATGTCATCCCTGAAGCGAAAAAAGCAAGTAGGCGACTGCAGTAGTCTTCCTGAAAATTTGAAATACTGAAATACAGCTATGCCATACATATGCATCCTTCAGCTTGATATAAGGAGGAATAGGTAAGTAGGTTCTTTATTTTCCCTATAGATTAAAACGCGCCGGTGTTGGCCTAGAAAACGTGTGGTGCACCTTGTAAAAAAATCCACTCGCACACGTTTTATGTGACACCACATAACTATGAGATAGGTGTCCACACCCAATCTGGGTCGAGGATGTATGTACTACCCCGCTAGATGCGCATTTTTTAAGACTGAAAATAAACACTCGCACACGTTTTATGTGACACCACATAACTATGAGATAGGTGTCCACACCCAATCTGGGTCGAGGATGTATGTACTGCCCCGCTAGATGCGCATTTTTTAAGACCGAAAATAAGGTGATTTAAGGTACGCACGTACCAATATATGCCACCCGGAACATGACAAAGGACTACCACGCATGCAAGGAAGTGTCCTTTTGTACAAACAACAATTATTTGGGTACGCGACAGTCGGCCCACACATTACTTTTGACAACGGTCCAAGTGAGAAAAAACGGGTAGTGTCATGTGCAAGCTCAAGAGATGACTGGTATAATGATGATTGCTGGTAGGTTTTTTTTAGATGTGAAAAGACAACAACACATGTGTAGGCATAAAACCCCTTTCCCAACAGCACGCGGTCTGAGGGAGTTGTAATTGGAGTGGGAGGGAATTCATTGTGTTTTGCTTTCACTTTCACCTCTTCTACTCGACGACGCTACACATGTCACTTGGAAGAAAGAAAATCTCCTACATTTTTCCTTCAAGGTGTAAAGAACTTTGAAACAGGTCGTAGAATGCTGAATGCTGTTGTGTGTTGTGCACCTTACAAAACAGACCACCAACCGATGGGTACACACACATCCCTCCATCCACAACCCAGCAAGTCCTGCTCTTACACTGTCTCGTGTACTTGAACTACGGGAAGAAAATGTGTGGAGAAAGAAAAGGTGATGATGAGCTCTCCGCTGGCTTGTCTGACGCTGAAAAGTAAATATGAAACAACAAAACGGAATATTCTCTCTGGACACTGACAATGAGAACCAGGAGATATACGAGGTTGCAGCAGTACATACATTCATAAAGTTCTGCATCACACATTAGCAGAGTGTGAGAGAGAGAGAGAGAGCACATACATAATACATGGTTATATACTAGCTTGGAAAATCCTTTTTCTTCATACTGACAAGAAAGAGCTATCGCCCGGGCAGCCTACCTATATACCTGGCCTGTGTGTGCGCGCACTAAAAAGAGAAATTGCTTTCTAAACAACTTCACATGTAGTGAGTCTGGCCTGGTAAGAAAACAAGAGGAAGAATGAAGAAGAGGCGATCTCTCCAAAGAATAAAAAGATTTATGTGCCTGCGAGGACTACAGCAGTGAAAATTACTGGTCGTACCCATAATTTGAACCTCATAATGGAACGGATGTCATAAACTTGAAAGGATGTAATGCCTTTTCTTTTCACCAACCATTTTCTCTTTTTTTTTCTCCTGGACTCCCACTTTCTCCTCAGCTCAAACAGGTACGAAGAAGGACGTAATTTTTAAAGAAAACTGGCCAACTTTGTGCTTCCTTTTTGGAGCTCTTTCTGAAAAAGACGAAGAAGAAGCAAAAAAAATTTCAACCGTGAGTCCAACAGAAAGGCGCGGGTTGTGGGTTTTGGACAGATGTAGAAAGTGGGGCTAAATTTTATGTACATTTATTTCACAAGTTGTGTATTTACTTTACGCGCAGATGCGTCACTTGTGAGGAAAAATTTTGCATAGTACAATATATATTCAGGGTGGTGGAAGTGTACAAGTTTGGTTTTTACTCTGGAGTGATCCGACATATTTTTTTTTGCAGGACTCTGCTCTGCTCTCTTCTCCGTTCGTGTTCGCTTTCTGCAAACTGATCAAACTTTCACCCGCTGAAATAATTTTTTCGTATTTACTTCACCTCTCTGAAAATGATCTCGTTACCGTGCATCATGCACACATCCTCCAACAATGGGAGTTTTTAAAGCTGACAAGCCACCCAACTTTTCTTGGCTTGCTTGGTATGGTCGCGACTTGGCCCAAGTAAAAACTTTCCCACAAAGCTATTCTTAATTCATTACGGCTTTATTCCTCCAAGCTAAAAATGCGTTAAGACAAGAGGGGTTTGGGTGGCGTGGCGCAGTGTAAGGTTTGCGTCGAATACTTTACGCATTAAACATCTTTTCATCCTGGTCCACGCGTGCTTAGGCTGGTTGAATATGCATTATTTTAAGAATGCATGAAGTTCTTCTACCATTAAGGAAATTTTTCCGGAAAAAGTTTACCTCTACTATAGTTAGCACACACACACGCGCGCGCTTCGCTTCGCTTCTCGTGGTGACTGGCACGCACTTGAAACTCGTCTCTCTGCAAACTCTAGAAAATTTCCACTTTGAAATAAATACATTTTTTTTCTCCCTGATATCAAGTTTGAATGTGTCTGCCTTCATTTCCGAGCAGAGTGAGTGCACAGATAGGCGGGACATTAGTTCACAGGCAATTTCGGTTAACGAGGAGGACTCCCTTCTTCATACCAATTACGGGCCTGCTGCTGTCTACTGCTACCCGCCATATCCCTCCTGAAATACGTGTCTGCAAGGATTTAACTATAAATAGAAGCAAATTGTTAGTTTTAATGTATTTATATATATGCAATGAAATGAGTGGGTATGGAGCGTGTTAGCCCGGAATATCTAACAAGTAATACGTATTGGTATCCAGGAGGTATATACCGGTGATTTGAAAACTCTGAGCGAAACCTTAAAATTAAATATTCATGTGATTTAAAGCGACAGAGCAGAACAGAATATCATTTTGCACAGCCATGATTTTGCATTTTGACTATCAGATAATGACTAACACCACGCGGGCTTCGGAGTGTAATTTAATCTAGAAGCAGTAAAGTAAAGAGTAGTCGGAAGGACGCAAGCCGGGCCAATTGAGCCAATACAATATATTCCTTCATTAGCCATACAATTACATAACTTGGCTCATAGAACAAATATATATATATATATTCTCTCGCAAAAATGCTTTCGTGAAAGTTGCTAGGCCTGAGTTGCACTTGTAACTTTTTTCCCCTAAACTGTCACTACTACACTGAAATCTGTAATACCTTTTCTGCTCCCACAAAAAACTTTCCAACTTGTTAATTTCGTTTGAAACAAGGATACACTCTTGTCGAGTGGAAACTGCGACTATGGTTTTATTGCGCCGGTGGTGGTGGTATGGTGGTGTGGTGCGAAGGCAAACTTGCGTTTTGTTGAATCTGTTAGGTCATTCACTTTTAGAGAAAAAAAAGTATAAAGTTGAAGGAGCAAAAGGATAGTTGCCGTTTTGTTCTCCACACTTTGAATACAGATGGTCTCTTCTCAATTTTGCTACCTTTTTAGAAATGTAAGAATAATATCAAGTTCAGTCCGGAATGTCTTTGGGAAGCTCCTTTGCAAGAAAAGTGTGAAAGTGAAACTGTGAACATGAACGAATACACGCGGGGTGAAACTCAAATCACGAATATATTGCTCCATTACCAAGAATTCGTATCATTGTATTTGCTCTGTAGCTTGAAGCAGGGTTGAATTGGTGCATGAATAATTTTGTGAAATTAAGAATTTAGCTAAACTGCGTGTGGGGGGCATCTTTACATTCTGAAATTCTGGTGTGGATGGTAATGAATTGAATTGAACTTTTCGAAATAGGAAGCTGGGGATATATGGCTAGCAATGATTATTGAATCGTTATAGAACGGTTAGGTCGCACTAGCGTGTTGTGGAAAATAGCGTACCGCTGCGCTCCTGTGTGTGTAATATGTGTAATTGCTAATTGGAATGTAAATGTCATTCTCAATGCCATATATAGTTTCAAACTTTCATAGAGTTCAAGTTGAGAGAGAGAGAGAAAATCAGCCATGCATTAGTAATTAGAATGTTTTCATTGTGATAGTACAACCAGAGTAAACTCTACTGGAACTGCCTACCCCATATCCTCCTCTTCACCGTGTGTATCCAGATAGATCCAGAGAGGAATGATTGTGTGCCCGGGTTTGCTTGTACACATAGCAGGTTCTCGCAGTGTGTGTAATATGTGTAATTGCTAATTGGAATGTAAATGTCATTCTCAATGCCATATATAGTTTCAAACTTTCATAGAGTTCAAGTTGAGAGAGAGAGAAAATCAGCCATGCATTAGTAATTAGAATGTTTTCATTGTGATAGTACAACCAGAGTAAACTCTGCTGGAACTGCCTACCCCATATCCTCCTCTTCACCGTGTGTATCCAGATAGATCCAGAGAGGAATAATTGTGTGCCCGGGTTTGCTTGTACACATAGCAGGTTCTCGCTCCTCGTCGTCGCAGAGTGAAAAGAGGAAATTTGAAACGTCAAAGACAATGCCAACCTCCAATCAGCGTGTTCA
This sequence comes from Dicranocentrus wangi, assembly GCA_036850665.1. NCBI lineage: Eukaryota > Metazoa > Arthropoda > Collembola > Entomobryomorpha > Entomobryidae > Dicranocentrus > Dicranocentrus wangi. The sequence continues at coordinate 26,439 of JAANSN010000719.1, forward strand.
TAAAAGGCTACGGTGGAAGGGAGAATGCCAACATGATTGGCAGTTACGCTGGCTGCTTACAACCGCAAAAGGACACGGGGACAAGGACAAGAAAGTTTTGTGCGTGTTTCATCGCCAAGAACCCTCGGATGTCAAAAGTGAGTTGGAACGGAGGACATATAACGTCTTAATAATTATATTTGGCAGGTATTGATGAAGTCTTGAGTTTCGGATGGGAAACTGACGTGCAGTCCAGATTTTAGTAATTTAACTCTCCCTTCTAAAAAATTGCTGAAACGTGCTATATTTAATTTACGGTAAATATCAATTATACATCAAGCATACATTTTATACAAATTGTACTATAAAATTATGTAGATGAAAAATATCATGACACAATTTCTACTTTTTCTACATAGTATCCTTGCCCTCCTTTAGACACCATGTCGCATCCCGGGTCTCATAGTATATCCATTGAATAACCTCTGAAAAATTTGAATGGAGTTGGAGTAGTAGTGGTAGTGAAGTAGGTAGCGCATGTAGCGAACCTTTGTTGTTATTTATTAATTATTATTTTTGAATATTGCGTATTTCACTACCTTGAACATTTGTGTAGACTCCTATAAAATATCCGTTAAAATTAGTAGTATTTCTTTTGAAGTAATAAATGACTAATGGGGAATACTTTTATAAGCAATGAGTACCTGGACTGTTCTGTCGGGCGCACCCATTTCCATAGGACACGACCCCAATCTGTCTGTACTGCTTATCGTTAAATTGATACATGAGGGGTCCACCTGTAATGGTATTCGCATTATGAGTCCTACCCAATAAAGTTTGCATTGCAAATAATGCAAATTACCTATATGCATCTATAAACTTCTTTATAAAATGTTTAAATACCCGAATCACCGACACAGGAATCCTTGCCGGCTTCCAAATACCCACCACACACCATTCTTGGAGTCATTTTTGAGCCCAGTAAATCACTGCATATTTTATAGTGGACAATAGGTACCGGCAACTTTTGCAACAACCTTGACGCAGCCCCGGCAGTTTCGTGTGGCTTTCCTAGTTCCGATTCAACCCCAACAAGTTATGTAATATAGAATGACAAAAAGAAGACTTCCTTTTGACTTGGATACATTATATAGATTGTATGGTACCCCATCCAGCAACTAAGGCGGATTGGTTAGCGTAACCCCGGATCATCCCTTCCCGTGCCAGACAAATGGTTCCAACATGAGGGTGGGAGAGGTCAATTCGATATTTTAGTTTGACTATAGCTGCATCAAAATCTGTGCTAATTTCCCAATCACAATCACACACCAAGTTTCTCATCGCCTCAACTTCCTTTCTACAATTTACAATTTTTATACTCTACAGACCACAGAGTTCGGCACGCGTTTTTGATACCTTCGAGATCGGTACAATGGATGTATACTAATGTAAGCGGCTGGAACTCGTATTGTGTTTTCGTCGGCATCCGTCCTGTTTGGTAGGTTTAAACCGGGGACTTCCTTCACAGACCCTCTTTCCCTGCGAGACGTAATAATGCGAAATGCGATGATAGAATGATAATGACAGAAACATAGTTTTACCAGATAATTTAACTGCACGACAGGATTATGAGATATGGGGATGTTTGTAATTACAATATTTGCACAATATTTATCTACCCTGCAGCAGCATTAGGATTGTAGTCCTCGTTTGGATTGAAGTCCATGACATGTGCGTGTAAGAGGATTTCAATGTCATCAGCTTGCACGGTTGAAAACCCGGCGAAACAATGTGCGGCAGTAAGAATGTATCTGCAATAATAGTAAAAACAATTCAAGGTCAATGGGTTCGATATCGATAACTGCATGTCTATTATTAACACTAGCTAGGAAATGCGTTCTCTGATGTCTGTCAGTCGCAGTAACGAAGTATGGATATACAGAGTAAACAAAATACGCTGAATTCAAACGAGCGATTACAAACTTATGTACGCTGATATTCGTATTCGTATTTTTTTGTAAAACTAGTTAAGGGAGGGAGCGACAATGTCGTTTTATAAACAAATTATTTTATGATAAACACAATATATGCTTTGAAAATTATAAATTGCACTCAATTTCGTACGCAGCGCAGATTTTAAAAATGGTTGTACTAAAAATGATCTTGTTGAAAGTTAGACGCCAATCTTCAGTTTTAATATGTCAGGATTACAGATCTAACTGTAGATCTAATGTCACGCACTTAGGTATGTTGTGCTCTATGCTAAGTAACTAAAATCCCTATGATTCAACACCTTGGCTAAAACGCATTAATTAATTAAATCGACATTCGAAATCATCGTTGTTTACTCCGCTCCGTATCCATACTTTTTTTACGTTATTATATTTTTACCTGTCGTTTATTAGTGCACCACCACAAAAATGCTTTCTTGTCCCTTTATCAACTATAGCCGCAAGCCAAGGGAATTCGAATGGCTCTAGTAGGAACAGGAACGTATATTTTTGTACACATTTTCCTTACATTTTATAATCCGGAACCTTGAGTAGGTAATTAACTCACATTAAATAATTTAAATCAAACCTGCGTTTTTTCCTCCAACAATTCTTCCTCTGCCGGTGCTTGAAATGGATGTTCCCTGCAAGTTCATCCCGCATGCTACGAAAGTTGAAATGGTTTAGCTGATTCAAAACCAAAGCTGCGTAGATCTAGTTTTATAAATTGACTTTTAAACTAATAATAATCCATAGACTTACTGCACCCTAGATCTCGCCTCCTTGAATAGTTATTAATCAACGGTCTTGATGCTGAAGCGAAAACAATAAAATGGATCAGAGACAGTCAGACTCTGCATTATCAACATCAGGATTATCATATAACTCACGAATTTCCTTTCGCCTTTGTCTATCTTCATCGCAGACAACCATGCAAACTGTGGTTTTTGCAGTGGGGTTTTCATAGTGAATGGTCAGATCGGTTCCATTTTTTGACGGCTTGTAGGGCCCCTTGAACTTCATTGTCCCACACATTGTCAACACTCCGCCAAGCGAATCTGTAAGTCTCAAATGACCTCCGTAACATTTCCCGTCTTTAGGCTCTGGAAAATGTATTGTACTGCAGGCTATTAGTTGCTGTGCATTGTTCCGCCATTGAGCCCTGCAATTGGAGAAATTTACATTTTTTTTTAACCCCAGATCCTCGCGCAAATCAATATAAGTATGCACTCATATTTTGGACACATACAACGAAAACTACACTGCACTTCTTCTTGTTTAATTTAAACTTGATTGACTCTTCATATGCCAAATTGTTCACTTCACCACAGTGCACTCTATCAACTTTCGCGTCCGGATCGGGCTCCCCGTCATTTGTAAGTCTGAACTGCGTCCGTTCGTCATGCTCCCGATAGCCAGTTCCATGCGCGACGTCCGCAGAGGTGAAGCGTATCTGAGTCTAAAAGTATATATGTTTTCTTATATTTTCTTTATAGTGTCGGTAATTATTTTTATGCTGTACTTTTGTTTCAATTGAAAGTGGTCATACCCATTCAATAACTTGCCACAAAGTTATGAGAAATGAGGCTGACATATGCATTATAGCACACACGAACAGTTTCGGCATGTGATAACTAACTGGCCAACAAATGTAAATGATATTCTGGGAAGCATGGTGAGGGGTTGGCGCATGAATCAATAAGGCTAATACAAAAGCGGTAACATAATGCACAGTTTACTGCTAATTGTCACAGAACAATGCAAGGTCGACATGTGTGATGTGATTGTAAATTGTAAAATAGCAAAATAGTAAATAGGTTATATAGTAAAGTTTATGAATCGTATGTGTACACACCATACGAAATATGTACGGTTTGGATCTTTTGATTGTAGAAGCTCATAGAAAAATCTTACAACAATGATCCAACAATTGTTTCTAGCATTTCAAATGTTTAATTTTCGAAACCGGAACAAGTGCTTCTTTAAATGTGATGGGTATCCATCACAGACGTTGAAACCTTAATCATCGGTTTTAATGAGTAATTATGAGATGAATGAAATTCGGACAAATACACTCGTGCACAACATACATGACGTTTTTCGTACAAAAAAAATCTGGATTGCTCTGGCTTGAGTTTATTCCAATCCTAGTTTATTTATAAAAGTAGCCGTTGGGTTTCTGCCTTCCACATCCAACCTTTATTTCCGTCCATTCTTTTTCATTTCATCCCCTTTCCTTTTCATCCAACTTTTCAGTTATTTGTATCGTGTCTTAATTAGCTTCCATCTAAGACGCAAGACTAGTTTATTTACTGGAGGCGCACGACAGAGGACATGAACCCCGTTTTTCTGTTTTCTCTCTTGTTTGGAGCAAGCTTGTTTGGGAGATAAGACAAAATCCCTTCTGTCCCATTGTGACCTGACAAAAAGTTTTCCCCGTGAAGTTGCGCGATATCTCTACGGATCCAGGGAAAAAGTTTTCTACAACCATGACATGTCAGAGTATTGTCCAGAAGGGCTGTTTTGATTCAGATTACAGCATGTCTTAACTCTGTATATAGGAAGATTAATTATCACATTAGTATTGTGTACCTTTCCCAGCTACTTTTCCAAAACAGGAAGATTCCCCAGCATCTAGCTGGAGTAAACTGTGTTGAAGTGTGTTGGAACTTGGAACAATATAATCCAAGGAAAAGTTGCATAGTAATTGCCTAACAAACATGCATATATATACTTTGATGAGATGATCTGATAAACCAAAGGTATAGTTTGTTTCAGCATGAATTAAGACTTGGATTTGGACATACGATAATAAATCCAAAAGACTTTTGCAAAGTTTCATCCAAATTCTTCCCTTCCCCCCTGTCGTCATTATTCACAATGGTTATGAAAACGATAGCCAAATACAACGAGCCAAGTCAGATTCATGGATATGCATGCATGTGCTAAAGAATGAAACTGTATCTTATATGCAATATATGTACCACATGTTTTATATAGTATACTAGGTGTCTTTATAATCTACAAGATTCTTCTTTGGGTATACCTAGTTTGGACTGGAGTTACAGTTTACGGTTCCGAGTTCGATACTTTTATAAAAATGTTTTGACTGGATTTACTTTAACCTCTGGAAAAGATTAAAAGCAAAGTCTAGACTCTAGAGCATAATGTAAAGGTAAGGGTGTAAGTAAACCTGGGCAATGTAAAGTAATTATTGTACTGCAACCGTGTCTAGATAGGTACCAACCAGACAAGCCTAGCTTAGCGTGGTCTAGCTTAGCGTAAAATCTAGCAAGCATTAGACAGTAATTGGATATACCTATGTATGACATTTTTAAGTGAAAATTCTTACACAAAAATGGATACACACTCATCATTTGCATATTTATCAATTATGTTTATTTGTGTAGACAGGTATGGATGCAGGTAGACTCGCTGTTTGCAAGTCGTATTGACATGTCCACAAAAAATATTCATATATTTACTTGCATGAAAACTCAAGGGAACGTGTAAAGTTACAATGGAGCAGATGAATATATAGAAAGCCTGCAAAAATATATAAACTGCACGGGTAATGCAGACATTTATCCATCCCGTCTTGGCTGCCAATCTTCATGTGGCTCTCTTTATCCCTGGCTAGTGTACGATGGTTTTATTTTGATTTTTTATTATCTTTTTCCTGTTTTTTAAATATAACTGTTTTATTATTACTACTATCGAACTGGAGCAATTTGAAAGTGTGCACCGCAACCTAGTAATTCCGCCTACAGTCCTGATTTCGAACGGCCTGCAATTTTAACATCTGGACAATGATGGTACTATTACTTATTGAAACGCTCTATATAGGATACGTTTTTTGAATCCTTTTCAGAAAATCCTTGTAGTAATAATTTAATGATTGGGATTCTAACAGAATGAAAGCAGTAATACCAATCCACCACCAACATGGAATTATCCATGGTGGTTCTTTTCCTTGGCTCGCTGGAATCCGGGTGGACCAGCCTGGTATGGCGAAAGCAATCGCCTTCCTCCGACCATGTATCTTCAAAGGTCATTTCTGGGCGTTGTAGCAGCAGCACTGACATTTCTACTTATACTAGTTATCGTTTTACCCATCATTAGACACCGTGTGCACTCCATAATTGCGGTATACCACACTTTTAACATTAATTCCTTTAATATTGCTGGTGGTGGATAGTGAGCGTGTGTTCGTTGGTAAAACCGGGACATTTTTTAATTACGCGTCTGCTGCTCTATATAGGCGCTTAATTCTCTGGCTATTGGGGTTACAATAGGATTATGCTTAATCTGTCCAGAATGGATCAGGGGTCATGGTGAGATCCAATCCCCACTGGATTACTTTACACCTCAGGTAAAGCCAATAACAGTTCATTACACGTCACACAAATAGATTTATACCTCTATAAAAACTATGCGACTCCCTATGTCCCCCCGTTCCATATAAACTTTTAATGTGCTTGGAAATGGGGGACCATGTCAGAGAGAACATCCTGTGGTGGAAGGAAGCGAGTATTGATGAAAATTCATTCATAAATGCTAAAACCAAGTAGGTAGCCTTCATTTCATCTCCTTCATCCCTTTCTGTTTAATTTAGCCCTACGAGTACGCGCTAGGGATTCATATAGGTCTCTCCTCATTCAACGTAACACTCACCACGATCGATAGAAATTATGACGTGCAACTCAATGGCTCCTTGACACTTCGAACGGATGGGAATCGAGCCCCAGAGATCTTTTACAACGAACGTGTAAGTACCAGTTGTTGCTCTATTTAATGTGCGTAGTCACATTAACTTTTATTATGATTTTGTCGGTGTTGTTGATTTAAAAAGAGAAACTTCAATTAACGACAGCTGCGGGCTCGCACACACAAACACACAGTCAGAGAAAAGAAAGGGCCAGAGCTTCCACGCCAGAGTTGTGTGCTTTGTTGCGGAAGTGAGCGTGTGTGTGTCTGTGCCGTGTGCGCACTACTTTTTTCCAGATTTTTTATTACCTTTGTGTATCCTATATTGTTAACGATGACAGAGTGGGTTTAATAGCCGGCGTGATGTTATTTTCTAGGTGAAGATGTACATTCCAAGTAATTTTGAGGGCGTAATGGAGAAAGCTCTAGATCATGGACTGCCCATACCAATTCTCACCGTGTACGAATGTCTTTTATCAGCCACCACGGGTTTCGACTGGTCACACAGGATTCTTGAAGCTGGCTATCATGTCTACTTAATCCTTGTTTTTGCACTGGTTGGCTGGTTCCTCTCAGTGCTTTTGGTGGCTGCGATTCCGAGGTATGGCTCTTATGGTTTCATTGCCGTTGGAATTTTGATGATCTTCGCGTCAGTCGTCTTCTTCTACTGGGCAGCTATATCTGAAGCCCTCCCGTGTATCGTTATAGGAGACACGTATGTAGAGTTAAGGTAACGGATGTGGGGCATATCTTTATATCTTTAAGTAAACCTTATGAATTTTCATTTTCCTGGGAATCGCCAGACGAAATCGAGTCATCTTGAATTTTTGTGACATTTTCTCAGGTACGGGATTTGCTTTTGGGCATCTCTCGTGGCTGGCTTGTGGTCGACCATGTTCGGATTCCTGCTCGCAGTGTATGATGTCATACATCCTGATAAGTTTCTCACAATATTTGATCTTGATTATGACCATAAAAGAGCTCTTGCCCGGGCCCACCGATTTCATTACTCGTCAACTGATGATCGAGACACGAAGTTCTCATTTTGATGAAAAAAAAAATATATATATATAATATACGCGTACGACTTCTGGCAACTTTTCAACAAGGTTAATTTCAAATGGAGAAAGGAAGTGAGGATTATCTAAAAGTTCAATATAATATGCGTGTTTAAAATTATGTTAAGTTTTAAGTTTATCCTAGTCGTTTGCACAAGACAGTCTAATGAATCAATAAATTAGTATAGATATATAAGATGAAGCTCACACATTCTCTACAAAGTTTCTAGTTTTTGTTTTTTTTGTTCCATCCTCTCTCATGTCAGCCAATGCATATCCTATAGCTTAACCATAAATTATGAAAAAAAAGTTTAGCTGCGGAGCGGATAATATATGCCATACCTTTCTGCCTAATACGGAGCAGGGATCCGAGAAATGGTGGGCTTACGACAGTGTTCCAGTTCCACTTCATTATATTTACTTTCCTTCACTGAATGCCCAACACAACATCGTATTTCATCTTTTACGACCTTTCCACAGATGAAGAGTTCCTTTTTGTGAGATGTTAAGCCTTTTAAATTTAAAAATAGCAACCTTTCGGACAAGTTTCACACATACAACCTTTCAGTTAAAAATGTGTTTATAAAAATGCGATCACTTTTTCTTGCTGCTGGTATTTATCAAAAAAAAGTGGATACCTACATGTTCGTATAGTGATCGTCCTCGCTTTTTAGGGGGATTTACTCAAATGTGAATGTCAAACTTTTTACCACATACGAATCCCGATGTTTTAAGTAGCAAAGTCATGATTCACCAAGAAAACTATTGAATTTGATGCGGTTGTGAATGCCACTCTTCACGAATGAGTTGGAAAGAGAAATTGTATTCTATACGGAAAAGACACTTATTAATATCCATTTCCACCTTCGCAAGTACATTTGGGATGCTTACGACGGAGGTTTGTTAAATCTCTTAAAATGCGAAAAACACGTAAAAATACATATGTCTATCTAATAATACGAGATTTTCCTTACTAAACTAACCACGCACTAGAAAGAAGACGAAGGAGGTAATATGCTACATCTTGCGCGACCATTTTCCCGTTGTTAATCTTCAACGCGCTCGCACCCTGTAATCATAATAATTTAACCGAACTCCGTCACATTTTTCTAGCAACAAAAATTCTATCTGGTTGGAGTGCCATGAACAGATTTGTTTGCAGTGAGTGAAACCAGTTGGAGACCACTTGTACACGTTTTGGTTTTAGTTTAATCTCTACTTTATTCAAAACATCAACAATCACACAGCCTAAGAAATTCTCTAGAAACATGTCTTTGAGTCGCGAGGAAATCGAACGTAAGTCATAAAACACGTATAGTTTCATTTACACAGATAACCAATTTACGCGTAACTCTCGAACCAAAGCCAGGTACTTTCAATTTGAAATTTTAATATTGCAGGAGCAAAATTTACGTTTTCCATTTATGACTTCGATGGCTCCGGAAAGATTGATGCGTTCCAACTAGGTAACGCTTTGAGAGCAATGGGTCTTAATCCGTCTTTGAAGAAAATCAGCAACCTTGGTGGCACAATAAGAAGGAGTAAGTACGCACGCACCCTTGATCCTTGGCATTGGAAAGATGAAATTTGCATTGTCAGTGGTCATGGTCATTAAATACTACCTATTCCTTTGTAATATCAAATGTAACATCAAACAAAGGATTATAGCCAGGAGGCATCAGTTCGCTTTGATGTGATGATAAAGGGTTCTTAAATTTCTGATTTGGTTCTTAAAGACGAGAAGACGCTAGCCGTCGAGGAATTTCTTGCAGTCTATCAAGAAGCAAAGCAAGACAAGGATGAAGGAACTTTGGAGGATTACGTGGAATGTCTGAAAAGCCATGACAAGGATAACTCGGGAAAGCTAAGTGTAGCCCAACTGGGTCACTTATTTCAAGCCTACGGTATAACATAATTTATGAGTATATCTTATACTTAGGAAAATTACATTAAAACGGGACGCTGTCAAAGTCATATAATATCATATGCTAATAAACTAACATTCAGGCGAAAAACTAGACAAGGATGAAGTAGAAGAAATAATTGGGGAGTGCGGGAACCCTTTCGAAGATATGGTTGACTACAAAGGTAAAAATCGCAAATAAACTCAGGTAGTATCAGTATGACGAATCAAAATGGAAATAAACGTTGGCGGCATAATTTTTCCCACTGTTTTAAAAGTGTTTCTAAAGAATCTACTTCAAGGACCTGGAAACAAGGCATCTTCCCCTCAACGGGAAACCAGAACACGGGCTGAGCCAAGAAGAAGCAGTCCGGTGCCGTCGTCTGCTGCAACACAAAAGCCACCGGAAGCGTCCGCAGTTCAGTCCCAACAACCAGACGAAGTGAGCAATCTCACATCACCCACTCCTCCCCGAAAAGACAAGCCGGCCGCAAGTGAGCGTAGAACTTCATCTGACATAAGTTCCACCTCAGACACATCTGGAGGAGACTTGCTGAAAGCGGCAGTGTCTCTCAAGTCGGGAAAACCGAAAAATTCCAGCACTACTCCAAAGGGGAAAGAGGAGCCTGCAGCGGTGAAAGCCAAGTTCCAGCAACCACTCATATCTCTCAAAACTGACGGGTTATTTGGGAAAAAGTGAAATACGATCACATAATGCAAATGATCTTCCGGCATAGTAAATCATTGCAAATTGCATCTATATCACGCTTAACCACGCATATAGTATGCTTACATTATATCAAATGCAAGCTATATATTAACACTATCACACAAGTTCTTCAAAATACGTAATTTGCAAGACTTTAATTAAGATTAACAGTGCGAGGCAATAATATGTACGATAGAAATGTACTGTGTACGGACGGGTAAAGCATATAAGTAATAAAGCGTATTAATAAACAACAAAAAATAAAGTAAACCAACAAAGTACGAAAATCTCAATCTCACCCAAATTCATGTTTTTTGGCTAGTTAAAAATACTACGTGTGTTCTCCGCAGGCATTCATAATTACTCAGTTTTCCTCATCCCATCTTTTACTCCTTCCACACAACGAGCGACCGCAGCATAAAAATTCAATATGTGAAGATGAAGAAGAACTCGATTGTACTTTATTACCTATACTTGTACGTGATCAAGAAGAGTGGCGTTTTTTTGCACACAAGTGAGAGCACATGAGTGGCGTGAGTCGTGTGGTGTGGGAGAGCACATACAACATCATTCATATCCATCTCCATCCCCTTGTAAAAAAGGAGCATGTGAAAAATGTGCAATGTGCAAAAATTGCATCTTCTTGCTCAGCTTTTTCTGAGCTCAGCTCCTTACTAGCGTCCTTCCTTCGCTTTCCTATTTGCTTGCATTGCACATCGTGTGCAAAGCAAACCAAAAAACCAAAGGGATTTAAAAAGCGAGTTTTGAGCAAGTTATTGAGAACATAATACACCCAGACTCTCTTTCTCTTTGGCTCGTCCTGTCAAAATCAAGGTGAAAAACAAAATACACACACACACAATACATAGTAATAATATTATACTTTTTTTACTCGAGTCGAAGTCGTCGAAACTGAGACTCTGGGACACCCCAGGAGAGAGGGACTTTACTTTACTCGTGTATGCAGTATGCATGTATATATATATAGTATTTTTATTAGCCAAAAGGAATACAAAATACAATACACCAAAAAATGTTTATGTGTGTGTGTGTTTCTCCAGCAGCGTATCTCCCTGTATTTCTCTCTGATGATGTGAGATGTGAGAGTGATGGTTTATAAATATAAGAATAAGACTACTTTTGCTACTCTGCTGCTTTTTCGCTGCTATATATACACTATTTAAGACTTTTAAGAAATTTTTAACTTCCATTTCCATTCCAATCATAAATTTTCGCGTATTACAAGATCTTCTTTGCCCTGTTATAATTTGTAGACAATTTTGCACACTTCTTAACACTATTATATACTTTCTTGCACACCACCACCACACTTGTAATTTGCATCATCGTCTCCTCAATATCCACAACAGACAGCACACACTCTCCCTTTATAAATTGGTACGTTAACAAAAAGAAAAAACTGGGTTCCTATTAATTTCCCGAGCTGAGTCCTTTGTCAGTAAGGTTTATTGTGGAGGAGGGACAGGGATAGAGATAGATTTTGTGGTTGTCACTCTTTAAAAAACTAAATATATATATATGTGTTACAACAGAAAAAAAAATTATGTTAACTAGTCTTCCTCGTTTGATGAGCACTGAGAGTAGACAATTTTGGTGTATCACACAAAAAAATGATATCCTTAGAAATGTGTACGACGTTCTCCAGTAGTGGCTAAAATAATTAATTATTTTTTGAGTCATTATATAAATTAGAGTCATTAAATAGAGTTGACGAGACTGTCAGTCAACTGGTATAAGGCAAATCGTAATAAATCTCTCTCTCGTCATCTGTGTCCAGTTTTGTATATATATTTGTTAGGTGGTATTATGTTTATGTGGTAGGAAGGAGGCTAGGAGGAATTATGTAATTTTGTGGATTTGGTATTTGGTTATGTAATAATAATATTTTGCTCTCTCTGTGTAAATATTGTATCTTGCATGAGTTAATAGGAATATTAATACATATTATTATTGTGCAGAAGAAGAAGAAAAGTGTATATTATATTTAGTGTTTTAGGAAGTTTTCGGAGGAGGTGGGATAATAATATTATTAATTATGTGTATTTAGTCGTAATTTTTTGGGTTTGGTTTCAAAACAAAACAAAAATCACAACAAAAAAAAAACAATAATATTTTGGTTTGGTTTGTAAACAATAAACAAATCTGTTAGCTATATACATACATACATTTGCACATTCATGTGGTACTGAATAGGAGTAGTCGGAGTTAATAGTTGTGTAAATATCGATCTAAAGGTGAGTATCGTTTCATGTTCATGTTCATGTCACATGTGAAGAAATATAGTTTGTTTTTGTTGTTTTCGGTATATTGTTACGTAATTGGTTTGTGTCACTTTTATTGTTCAACAGAACTTCAACAAACAAAGGAATCAACGAGCCAATATTAATCATCTGTAAAAAACAAGATTTGGGAGATCGAGAACTGAAGGAAATATTTGTTGGAGCAATAATAAGTACGGCATAAAAAGTGTAAAAAAAACTCTATCAAGTAGAAAAGTAGAGTCAGAAGAGTAGTAGGAAGAATAGATTAATAGATTTAAGTCAGAGTTAGATCTTTAAACTTTCTTTAAAGGATCGTGAAAGGTGCTCTACGCCTCCAGGTTTGTACATTAGTAACTCAGATTATATTAAATTCCCTATTAATTATTAACACGATCATAAAGCGCACTACCGTAGTTAATTCAAGAGTTAATTTTTGGAAAACGACAATACCTGATGAAAGTTGATTAGATAGAAAAGTTGTGATTCTATGCAATGGTTTGAGCGCTGTAGACAAGGCTTAAACATTTATATAATCCGGTATTATTATAAGATATACTGTCTGCACATATTGTAAACATTGGTAATAATGGCATATTATTGACATGTTGTCATGATTCAACATGCATGTTATAAAACTGTTGGGACAAAGTGGAAAATTGTGCCAGTTTTAATGGTTTTTGTAGTAATAAGCCATTAGTGACAATTGTGACAGTTTTGTTTTTAAGTTTATGATATAATATGGAAGACGCAATAAAAAACGAAGAGGTAAATGGCATTCCACCGGAACTGTCGTCTGGAAAATCAAAAGCCAACCACAATGACGAAAGCTCATCGGCTAAATTTGCAACTCAAGCAATGCAGTTTTTGGGAGAGGGAAAATTTCGGGCAGCTTTACAATGCTTGAATCTCTGTTTGGGGGACACCGATGACGCAGAAACGTCCGATCTGGACGTGCAGCTTCAAGATTTAATGAATGATAAGAGGGAACATGGATCTGACGTGCCCTTAACACCGACCTGCTCAGAGACCTACAGTACTGATGAAAGCAGTTTACTTGAAAAGCGATGTCTAGTTAACATGAAATTGAAGCGCTACAATAAAGTGGTTCAGGATGCAAAGAAGATGTTAGATTTTTCAGGAGAAAATTCGGTAGCGTATAAGTGTCTTCTTGCCGCGTTATGTAAGATGAAAAAGGTAAGTTTAGTTTTCAAATTACCTATGTAATTTACTAGCTAATTTTGTGTCTGTAGTAATACAATAGCGAATATATTTTAAACTTTTATACCTCTATAAAACTGTAGCTCGATCAAGTGAATGAAGTGATACGACTTTGGCAAAGGAACTCGCCACGAGACTTGGAAATGATGGAATGTAGAACAAAACTGGAGAGCTTAATGGTTGCTGTAAAAAATGGAATTGAAGCATCGGATGCTTTTTCAGACGTGGAGGAATTATTAGGTTTAAATTACGATTGGCTGCTCCTTAGGAAAACAAAGGACCCACAGTGGAAGTAAGATTGAGCCCATTAGATAAGTAGTTAATGAGTAGTAGTCAATGAGGTTATCCGTAGTTAGCTTATGTAATATATGATGTGAAATTTGTGGATGTACAAATTTTCAGGTATCGACCTCTACCAGCATCTAGCCGTTGTTCATTCGTGCTGTGCCTGCAATACAGATTCGGCCACTGTTCACTGGGCGAGAAATGTCCTGACGCTCATGGAGAAGGCGAACTAGAGGAATGGAAAAGGCGATTCGAAATTGAGTATGTAGTGTGAACTGAACCATTTTAGATTTTCGTTTGTTAACGATGAAAGTAGTAAGTAGTCAATTTATGATTGTGATTTGAATTTGTTTCAGAAATATAAGCCGAAAAATTAGCAGTATGAAAGTTGACGATGGGGCAACATATATTAAGGATTTACTAGGAAGAATAGAAATAGCAAAAAATAGTACCAGTGTATTGCGCGATGATGACACGGAACAAATTACCGTTTCGTAAGTCCGTGCGGAGCTAGTCCCTAGCTAATTTTTAAACATGCTGCTTCTAAATGTTCTTATAGTCGACAATGCTTCTGTATGATTTAGGTGCGTCTCTCCTCTCCATACGACAGTTCAACAGCGAAAGTTTAAGAAATTTACATGGAAATTTTCCGTTAAAACAACAAAACCTCTCGTCCATATCTGCTTGTTACATGAGCACCACCGGCAGTACTTTCATATTAGCTCTTGCAGCTTTGTTGGTCCGAATGACAGCGTTGTACTGAATCAGGGAGGAAAAGCTGAATCCTCGGTATGTGAAAGTTTATTGTACTTAAAACGTAAGAAAAGTGGAATCCCGCTTATGAAAGAATTCCACTAATCCATGAATTAATTTTTAAAAAAATTTTAAACACGCAAATATGCATAGTTCCTTCTTATGTTCATTCGACAGCCAGACTCTCGTTTCTCCTTATGACGTTTTTTTTTGTAATTCTAGTACACAATGACTTGAGAAAATTAGCAATGAATTTTTTCTTTCTCCCTTTAGTCACAAGTCGTCAGTCCACAGTTAAGTGAAGCTGCGCTGGCAATTGCTGGAACGAATGTGAATGCATTTACTTACAAAGTTAAAGTGGTTTTTACACCAGAAGTTTACGGGAATTTTCGGCAAACCGTGGTCTTTGATATTGGAGATGAAACTAAAGTTTCACGAAATGTGGCAGTGGATGTTGTTCCACCCCCTGATGCAGACATAGATGCAAACAAAGGATCTGGCAATGAAAACAACACATCACCGATAGACAGGAGTAAATCTTATAGGACTAATGTCCCTTGGAATTTCGGAAACGCTGATATGGTTGACGGAAATACTGGAGAAAAGATGGCGTCTGAAAAGCTCGGATTCGCACTAATTCCTGGTGCAACAGTAGCCAAACAGGAAAGCTTCATGGAAAATACCAAAGATCCATTGTCGAAAGAACACTACAAGGAGAGAATGCGTGAGTTAATTTTAATTTTCTTTTAATAGTTGCAAAGTTTTATCAAAAATCCATTCAGTGAGTAATGTTTGTGTTCATGTTTGGGAAATATAGGATTTCTTTTGACCCAAGAAGAGCGAGCTCGACAAGAAATTCTTGCTAAATATAATGTGACAACAAACGTCTATTTGTCAGAAAAGTATGTAGTTAGCGGGGGGTTCAATGAAGGAATGACTAGATATGCAATTGATGGAGCACTGTACGGTCGAATTAGTCTGTTTCGGTAATAGCATTACATTATTTAAATAAATACTTTAAACTATTAGTAAATTAATTTAATTTTTATTTATTTGTCATCTATAAAATATTAATAGTGATATCTCCGAAGATACTGCAGTTGGCCGACTGATTTTAAGAAGCTGTAATGCTGTCCTTCTAACAAAATCTGAAGAAACACGAAAGAAAGAGCCCAACAATAAAATCAAAGTGTATTTTTGTCCAATATCTGATAAAACAAAGAATTCTGTCTACCTGGATTTGGGAAAAACTTGCGTATCTGGATTGGATTTAAAAGATGGAGATGTTATGCAGTTTGACATACAGTTTCAGTTGGATCGAACTGCTTTTATTGAACAGAAGAAAGTTATAGACCGGTTAGAGGAAAAACATTTGAAAATGTTATTTCCAGATTTGGCAATTAATTGCAACATTCCATGGAGTCCGATTAAGTAAGTACTTTCTGACTGTGCAACATTAATTGATTTATGGTAATGGTAGTACATATAAAATAATGTCAATGATATTTGAATTTGTAGGCAATGGAGCGACATCGAACAATCTCAATATCGACTAAATCCTAAGCAGAAGGAAGCTTTGATAGCAATCACTGCGGAAAATTGCAAAACACCTCCAATTCTGGTCATTGGTATGTAAAATTAATCTTTATATGTATACATAATCGAATTTCACTTTTCAAATTGTAGACGCATTAATTGTTTTACTTTTTTACTTTTAAATTCGTAGGCCCTTTCGGCACTGGAAAAACATTTACATTAGCACAATGCATTAGCAAAATTCTGACGCAGCAAAACACTCGTGTCATGGTTTGTACGCATTCCAATAGTGCGGCCGACTTGTAAGTTGTCGTGATATGAATATTATCTACCTAATTCTAATCTAGTAAGTATTTACACTACGCTCTATTGCGTTAATTTTTTTTAGATATATCAAGGAGTATCTGGACTCATGGGTAAAAGAAGGTTTGACTGCTGCGAAGCCGTTACGTATATATTATCAAATGAGGAATTTAAGTTCCGTTCATCCAACGGTTTTACAGGTACTAAACTGTGGTACTGTAGAGCTACGTTTGTCTTCGTCAATCTAATTCAGTATATCATAATCTCCATGTATCAATTTATACAATGTATGGATTTGAATTTTAAAACAGTATTGTACGATTGAAGCAATGAAATTTCGTCCTCCAACGTATGAAGAGGTTTTGGATCATCGAGTTATAGTTGTCACACTAAGCACATCATATTTATTAATGGAGATGAACTTACCAGAAGGTGACGCTTTTAAATGTTATATCATAGAATATAGTATACGGTTAAGGTCCTAACAGAAGCAATGTATTTACATTCGAGGTAAACTCTTTTTCAGATACGTTTAGTCATATTTTACTTGATGAAGCCGCACAGGCAATGGAGAGTGAAGCCATAACACCGTTAATGTCAGCAGGGGACTCTACGAAGCTTGTGTTAGCTGGTGACCACATGCAGGTAGGTATATATATATTTAAAAGTCCCATTGACTCGTGAAGCAAGTGATAAAACTGTTCAATTATGGTTATATTAGTTAAGCCCTGAACTATTCTCCGAAGAAGCCCGGAATATTCATCCATCGTTATTAGAACGTCTCCATGCGTTATATCCCGACGTACATCCTTGCAAATTGATGTTATGCGAAAACTACAGATCTCATTCCTCTATAATTCAGGTACGCAATATCGCATAGGTTCTTGTACTAGATGAGCAAACAGACTAATTAGTACTATTATTTATAGTTTGTCTCAGATTCATTCTATACCAGGAAACTGGAATGTGCGAAAAGTCAACCTGTCCATGACAATTTCTTTCCCCTGACATTCTTTGCTGCCCGTGGCGAAGATGTGCAAGATTCTGAAAGTACATCCTACTACAATATGGCAGAGGTTAGTACAATTTAACCTTTGGCATTCTTAAAATTGTCTGCAAGATTTAATGTTTAATTTATTGTGTAATAGGTATTCGAATTAACTGAAAAAATTAGCGAACTGATTTCATCGTGGCCAGGAAAGTGGGGTGATTATCGTGACGAAAATGCCATAGGGGTTTTGACTCCTTATGCAGATCAGGTATATCGTGACTTTACCATTAATATTTTTTGTACTTTTACCTGGCTGGATTGGACGCTAATTGTGTATTACTTATTAGGTTTCCCGAATCCGCAGTCGGTTACGAAAGAAAGGTTTGCATAGTGTGTCAGTTGAAAGGGTATTTAATGTTCAAGGTAAATTATGAAATAAGGAAAACCAAGTATTATCTGTAAAAGATATTTCAGAACCGTGAATTAACAATGCATTTGTGCTACTCACACAGGAAAGCAATTTAGAGCTGTATTTCTATCAACCGTTAGAAGTTTTCGACCGTGGGTGAGAATACTACCGGAAGCTGTTGGAAATGAAGTTGATTTGGGATTTTTCTCGAGTCCTAAACTTTTAAATACTGCATTGACAAGGGCACAAAGTCTTGTTGCAGTTGTAGGCGATCCTGTCTCTCTTTGCTCCGTTGGAAAGTGCAGGTAATTTGCCTATAAGTATACCCTAATTACTAAATCTAAACTGAGTTATTTAAATGTAGTTTTATCAACCGACTCTTTTTTCACAGGCGAATATGGGAAGATTATATTCGAATCTGTCATGAAAATAAGTCTCTTTTTGGAATAACTTTTCTGCAACTAAAACAGAGTATCTTGGGTGTGGAAATGCGCTTAACCTGGGGCTTGAATCCATTAGCAAACGAGTTTCAGCCATTAGCTAAGCACCCGAATAGAGTTCATACAACGACACTCCCCAGCTCTACTCCTTCAACCCAGAGTAACATTCCGGTAGTAATGCCTCATCAGGTGAATACTCGCCCTCGACAACCACACTTTTATACAGACGCGCAAATTGCTTACTACGGACTACAACAACATGTTCATGAAGTCAACCCTATGCTGCCTCATCAGCCAGGACCTATTCAAAACCCAGCTTTCTACCACGGACCCCAGCACCCGGTATAGCCAATTTATACACTAACAATAAAATTGCTACCATTAAGTTCCAATTGAACCGATAAGATAATACCAGCGACATTTTGGTTACAGGTACTTGTTAGACAACCATATGTAGGAGGTGTCGGAGTAGTTCCATCATTTCCATCCTATGTGCCACCTCCGGTAACACCATGGAGTCAAGGGATGTGTCCACCTATGCAACTGCAACCAGTTGGTCAAAATATTCCTTGGTCCAATGCTGCTATTCCTCCACCCGTTGCAATTAGAAGTGTGGCTCAAAGGCCGGTTCAGTACCCTGGCACATCTTCCATAAATTATCCAAGTCCCTCAATACCTACAAATAACACTGCTGAATTTGTTTCGCAACCAGGCATTCCTTTTATAACCAGTCCTCCTCTAGGAACTGTCGGAGCAAATCCACCAACTGATGTTTATCCATCGCCTCAGAACACAAATCCCTCAGCAAAGCCTTCCCTCATAACGACAACTCAACAGCAATTTGCTGCAGGGTTACCTCTTTACAGACGACCAGCAGCTTCAGCGAATTCTATCCCGACCGCAAGCCAGGCTTTACCTCAAGCACTTTACGATGAGCGGAACAAGCCAACTCATCCGCTTCCCAAATATGATCAGTATGCTCCTCCTCATAGTCAGCAGAAGTTAACTCAAGAGGAGTTGAACTTTATTACTAGAGCTTTAGAACATCACGCAGCTTCTGGAGAGCCGTTTTATGGAGACCTTCAGGCTTTACGAACAAAATTAGTTCAAGCTGTTAGTACGGGAGATGTTTTGGTTCCAACAACCCGTGCTCCGTTAGCTCCAGTACATGGTACCTTACCAGCAACGACTCGTCCCGGTATTCACACAGAAAATTATCTCTATTCGGGATCCGCATCTGCAGGAAGTAGCGGGATCCAACAACAACATAGTGGAATAAGTGGACCTGGACCTGTATTTGCGCCTGCACCACATAAATCACCAGGATTGCCACCAGAGCGATACCTTTACAACGGTAGTTTTCAAGATCCATCTGTTGGTCCTGGAATCTCAAATAGAACCTGGTCTAATCCAAATGCAGGAGGAACATTTCCTTCCCTTCCAGAAGGAACTAACACGGCAAATCCTGGACTATTCCATTCACAGCTTGCCCTAGGTGGTATTAACACAGCCAACAATGAAAGTATGCAACGGAATCGCGTCCCCGTTCCCCCTCCCCAATCCTATTTAGATTCAAATGTACGAGGTGCTTACCAAGGTCAACCAGGGAACATGCCTGGCACTGGTGTAAACAGTATGGTTCAGACCCCATCAAATAGGTCTTTGCCGGGATATAATAATAACTCAGTTCTGTCACATTACGAATATGGTTATCATAATGATGTGGGCGGTTTAAAAGCCCAACTAAGTGGCGGTCTTCGTCAAGGATTTGGTGAGCGCTCAGCGTTTAGCAGAGTAAATGGAAATCAGGATGTTGACGTTTCGACGGATAATTCAGGTCTTGGAAGAAGTTATGCAAATGTAGTGAAAGCTGCAGTTACAGCTGCAGTCGGAGCCGGTGTTTCAACTTCTACGCTATCTATGGCTTCTAGCATATCTCGTCTTCCAGTCCAGCAAGTACAAGGACCTACACATGCGTCGCCGAATGTCTACTCTAATAACCCAAAATATTATGGACCCGGTCCGGGACCCCTTGGGCCATCATCACATCCCCATTTTAATCAGTAATAATGACAATGGCTTGGCTCGTCCAACACGAAATATTTCGGCAAGATTACATTTCGTATAAAATGTTCATAAAAGATGTAAAAATTAAAGACTGTAATATTATGAAGTGCTAGTGAAATGAATAGATATAGGCATACAATTTACGAATGAAGTTTTTGCTGATGGTTAAAGTTTGAAGTATATTATATATAATAGGAATGTAGTTAATTCTTACTTAACTTTTTCAAGTCCATGTGTAAGGTTTTTTATTCCCGTTTTATGGGTTTTTCCCTTGCACTCTGAGCTACTGCGTTGAAGACCATGAACTGTTTGAATAAACCTCTCTAGTTAAATATTTCAGCTTACCATCACTCAAAATAGGAAATAACAATTTTCGGACAAATGTTGAAATTGGGACAAGTAAAATGCGTTTATTGTAGGCTTTGTCATAAGTATCTATTCCTATATAAATTTGAGTTTGCTATTCCTACCTATTCCTATATTTGTCGTTTGTACTACTCGCCTCATTGATATTAATTTACTTTTATAAATCCCGACTGAAAATGCGTATTTATTTGATACTTTGTAGATTCTAGATTACTGTCAAATTATTGAAATCGAAATAATTCAATAATTAATTTATGTTTTGTATTTATGTAGCAAGACAGTATATGGTAAAGTCTACTGCTCGGTCCCCACGCAAATACTGTAATTTATTAATTAATTTACTTCCTACTCAAACGGTTTTGCAGGTACTGAAGCACTAGCTCAGGAGCAAATGCTATGGACTAAAAATTTGCAAATGATAAAAATAGTAGCGTAGTTTCTCGTAAAAAGTTGTAAAAATTCCTTATCATTAAAAATGCTTTCAGTCGATTAATTTTCCACCGTGCACATGCAAGATTATATAGTGTTTGAAGGTTCATTAAATCTCTCAAAATACCTCGTCAGTACCAGTAATTCTTGTCATGTCATAGGTGTGTGGTCACAATAGAGCATGTATAAAAATGTTAGCTATACTGCAATCTGCAATAGTTGTCAAATGAATTAAACTTGCCTTTTGTTATGAATTTGTTGTAAAGGATTGTTGAAATGAAATGAAAATAAAAAACAAG
>JAANSN010000720.1:0-48154 GCA_036850665.1 Dicranocentrus wangi
GTCGGAATTCCTACCTGGGATTAGCAATCTTTTTTAAACAATAGGACTTGGGTCAAAAACGGACAAGGTTTATCAGCTTAGAAGTTAGCGGACAACGTGTCTGTCGGGCATCGTTACCCAGTCCGGGGTTGCGAGTTTTCATATCTCTTTAGGTTCGGAAAATGGTATGCATGCCGACAAGGATATTATTGCACATCCGGGATTTTTAACACCCACACTATAAAAATAACGGTATGCATGCCTTTTCCCATTTATTTTTATTTTTACATCTTTTTTTGAAAAATTCCCTAAAGTTGCCTCAATGTTTTTCTGGGATACCAATTTGAGGGCATCCCACTCTCGGAAAAACGGAGTCCTTGGCCTCCACTACTAAAAGACCCAGACTGTTTCCAATTTCTGTCTGTAGGTACTCATGGAAATTTTCCATTACTCTCTCGTCCTTTCCGAGAAATTGCTGGAACAGAGGATCAGGGCGAGGCTCATATAAAAACAAAAGACGGGAATTGAAAACTATTGCCACACAGTGAGTATAAAAAGGGTCTGACGTGTCTAATATCATTTCACATATCATATATCCCCTTTTAATTAAAACTGATGTAAATACTAGCTAGACATATAAATATACAGGGGAATGATTATTTCCACATAAAACTTTGCATGGATAGAAGACAACTCGCGAGTGGGAGCTGAAAGCGTTCATGTAATGTTTCCCAAATTTGTCATATTGTATAATATTCCGACGACCATTATGGAAATAGCAGTTATATTTCCATGTGGAGAGCAGGGGAGATCCTAGATCCTCTGAACCAAATGATACTAGTGGTAGACTAGTTGACGCACTTGGGCTTTCTTAGAGTAGAAGAGCCCTTTATTTTATTAGCCACCTAGCCTAGCCTGGCCTAGCCCTACTCTTAATTACATTTACGTGATGTAGTATTGTGCATGCATGCTCTGACTAAAAGAGCTGTAGTAATATAATTGGAAATTGTGTGGACCAAAATTTGCACATGGTTTTTTTTATCTCTTTGCATATCCGAGTGACCCAAATTGCTATTTGTCATCTTTCGTGGACAGATAACAGGCCTATCAAAAAAAAACTACGCAGTTTCGTAATAATAATGATCACTTGCTCGTCGTAAGTACACTTACTTTGATCAAATATGCTTACTCTACATTAGCCAAATAAGGGGAGTTCAACATCCTACATAAGCAGATACTATTCTTTCCAAATTGCAAGAAAGTTTTAAAGTGGAGAAATACAAAGTGTGCACGCGCACACAAACAGGATATTATTATGGAGCTTGAAATATTATATTATTATGCTATCTATTCTATTGGTAGACAAAACTTTTTAAAATAATAAAAAATGAATTAGATAAAGCCACCCGTACTTTTACAACATATGCCAAACAGATAGCAACAGCTCCAGACAGCCAGTTTTTATTAAACCAGAGATTATTTTGTAAGTGTAAATAAAAAAAAACATAGTTTTCATTGGCACTTCCACCCGATGTACTTATATACGTTTGATAAGGTGGACAGTGACAGTGAAATTATGCTCATCCTTCCCAGTCTAAATGAAAGGGTTAGTCAAAAAAAACCAAGAGCATATAAGTGCATCCATGAATTTTATTAATAATATGTCTGGCTGGCTGGCTGGCTGGTAGTCATCACAATTTTGCCATTATCTCAATACAAACACGCCCGCACGACAAAGAGTGAGTTTAAAAAAAACTGTAAAACGTATTGGTTTGAGCAGACGCAGAGTCCACGAGGCAAAGATAAACGCATGAGGAAACAGAAGCCATCCATCCCCGATTTTCTGGCATTTTCTTCTACTGATATTGCACACTAGTTTTATCTAGTTCAACTAGCTTCCTCGTAGTTCACTCTATTTTGCACTCCTGCTCCTCCAACAGTGAACAGCAAGAAGCAATAAAAGATTTACCTGTGGGATTCATACAAGTCAATGTATAATAATCTCTCTTTATTTATTTCACCACTTATTTTCTCAGAGTTTGTTTACAGATTAGCGGAGAGTGCATGATTTATCCTCATTTGACCTGGTGGTGATAACAAAAAGGTCAATGAAATGTTACAGCTTTCAGCGTTTGTCAGTGGCACTCTTTGGGTTTTTTATACGCAATACTCTCAAGTAAGAGTGATGAGCATGAGCACTGCCTGCCTGCCAGACTGTTATTTGGTTTGGATGACCAACCACTCACTACATGAAATGAATGATGCACCATCTCGACACTGTCGTGAGTGTAATGGCATTAAGCATATTTTAAATTAACTCTGTCGACTTGACTTTTTACATTTTAGTATAATGTGACCCCTACTCTCACCCCAGCGTCCTGCCACTGCCACACTGTCTGCCTTGCTCGGCTCATTGGTGGACTCTATCCAGGAATTGGAGAAGCTACACGGAAGTTTATAATAGTTATGGCATCTTATATGTATTATCTTGTCAAAATAATGACGCACCATTTTTAGACCGACATAATGATATAATGTTTAGTAACAAGATTTTATTTAAAACAAAAGTAAGGAAATTACATTCAATTTTTTATATTTTACCCTTAAAGTCTGAATGAGAGAAATTGGAGTAAGAAGGATACATAAAACAAAAGCGTAAAATCAGCGAGGGCAAACAATTCAGTTAGCCTCAGCCTCATCATTTTTAACACCTGTTGAACCTGTAGGGGCGGGCGGAGACGTACTCTTAGAATAGCAGAATTGCCCGTGATAGTAAACTATTCAATTATGAAAAATTAAATACAGAAATAATTTTTATTGAGATATCTAGATTAGTACATTTAGTTGAATGTAGCAAGTTTACTATTATCACTCTACTCCAAGTGACTTGGTCATGTAAACAATATTGTTATACTCGCATAATATGTTTTGATTATCGTCACTCTAATAAAGCTGCAATTCAATTCAATTCGATAGGGAGTAATTAGTCAATTTTTATTTTGCAATAAATACTTTTGGAAATTATATTTTGTTTTCTATTTTTTATCGTCGGGTCTGGAGGTCCCACCATCATCGTCTGGGGGTTTCGAAAACCGGTCGGGTAGGGTGTCGGGTCGGATACTTCTAACACCATTTAACCTGATTCAACCTGGATATATTAAATATACGGAACGGCAATACGGGAAATGGAGGCTTTATAAAAATAACTTGGAATTCCTTTTCAAAATGGATCTTTCAGGGCAAGTATTACATTCATGGATTGCTCCACCTTATTCTCTAGAAAATGTCATATTATTATTTATCGTTTATCCCATATTTCCGTACACTATGGGGCGACAAGAGACTGCAAATTTGGGTTACAACCGTTACAAGTCACACAAGTTAAATAATTAATGTAGTAGACCGGTGCGGTACTTCCCCCAAGTAGTGTACTCATGGATTATTTGCCTTATTATGCTGACTACATAATATAGTTTTTGGTTGATTGATTACTTTATTGTCTTCCACGTTCAGTCAGAGAATAGATTCTGGGCACATCTAGCTAGCATGCATACCCTCTCCCCACCTCATATAGTATACCCATGGATAGTATTCTCTATTGCACATCTATATTATGCTAGATACATCAGTGGAAGTGGGAGTGTAATTGAAACGTAATCTCCTGGCAGATTTGGAATTTTCCAAGATTATCTAAAAGTATACAAATCAGCTCATTTGCATATGATTTCATTTTCTTGCGATTATCTCGAAACGAAGGGGGGTACCCTTTTTTTAGTCGACGGATGTGGCATCTACGTGTCGAAGTACATCTATATGTATTATACCGAGTTTCGGCCAGATCGTACGCCGTAAAAGTTTCGCGCATATGAATTTTAATATAGGGTTTAAAAAAGGTAACACATGACATGACACGGCCCCGGCTCTCAAAACCTGCACACTTTGAAACAATGGTGAGTTATCAGAAAGCACTCTTTATGTGTTATTTTCCCTACATCTCTCTACGGCCCGTCTCTATATTTCCCCTCCCCTCCCCTTCTCCATGTTTTTTAAAAGCTTCGACTTCCATTCATTTTCGTTTGAAAGTGTGAGACAATGCTGTTTGTGAGGCAAGGAAAACCTGATGCCAAGTCAAATTTCTCTTAAATGATGTATAACATGAGGGGAGGGGAGAGGGGAGCTTTTGTGTACACGGCTCTTCTTTTCCGGATTATTGCATTCATTTTGCAAGCGTGTTGCGAATTGCAGATGTTTTCCCAGCAAGTAAACAATCCCACGGAGGCCACATGGTACTCCTCCGCCTGCTAAAACAAAAACACTTTGTGCCAAGAAAAGAAGAACAAAACAACACACTTTCCCTCATCCATGCATGCATGCATGCCTAGGTATAATATTGTACGTAGTAACAACATTCTACGCGTTTGTTTGATGATGATATAAGTAAACGGGGGAAATGGTTGTGATATGAATCGTACACCACTTTTTTTATTTTACCTATTTTAGATTCGCCTTCTTTCGGTCCTTGAACCTGCCACTGCTGCCACATGGCCTAACTATCGATCCCTGTTCACGTTTACATATACATATACTTGGATGGATGATATTATGTATTACGCGTTTGCGAACTTTTACCACCACCACTTCCCGCAAAGGATACTACACGGGAATACGGCAGGCATCAGAGGAAGGAAGATACCTATATGTACATACGTATTATTAGCAAAAGTGGCACTTTCTCGAGCCAACCTCTCTTGACGAACATGTCCTCCTTTTTAACGACGCAATTTTTTTCGCACAGAACATCTTCATTTCAATAAAATGATTGCTTTGTTAGACACTAATCCGATTCCAGCTTATAACTGTCATCAACAGCATTATTCTTATTTTACCAGCTCACAGCCTCTCTCCTCCGACGAACGCGTTTTACCTGCTATAAAATAATACGGGACGGGAAGTGAAAATGTAATTATTTAAGGCGCCGTGCGTTAAAATAGTAAATTGTTGATACCCAGTAACTAAGTACATTAAGCTCACAAAGTAAAGTGGGAAATGCGGAAGGGAAGCAGACAACTTCAACTCAACTGATGGAGACGAATTTGAGAAAGTTACGAACCTCCTTTTTTTAAGGAGTCCATCTTTTAGCCAGTTTCAATGCAGAAATTTCAAAGACTGTATGTTAAAATTGCGAGATGAGCAGCCGCGAGTCAGGGTGGTCCAACAAGTATGTGAAGTATGTTACACCGATGTAGGGACGGGAGGACTGGGCTATGTACCATTTGTAATATGGGGGAGGGGAGCTACAAGCTGAACCTAACAAACAGCTCCTCACACTGAGCTGACTCAACTTATGTAAAAATCAATCACGATATATTTAGATGAATGTAGTAAGTATTCTTACAAATTTGCATAAGGATCCTGCATTTAACCACATTACATCCAAATAAATATGTGTTTTCGTTGGGACAACATCACATAATATTTTGGAGTCATGATTTTACAAGAAAGCAATAACATGGGGCAGGGGAGGGGTCAAAAACCCAATTTTTAGGCGTAACGACTTTTGATGGATCACCTCCCAGAGCGAGAGCGGAAAGGTTTCAGCGACCATTTAACGAAGGGGAAAGTGTGCCACACAGGAGCACTCGCACTCACATATTGCTCGGTTGCATTAATAATAATACTCTGTCGTTTGGTTTCAGCAGCTGGACAGGTTTTTTTTTACACAACTTTGCTGCTCCGCATTTCTGCGTTTTTACTTACTTTGCTTGGGTGAAAATGAGAATTGTCTGAATCCATCCATATGGATCCTCCTCCTTTTGCTACACATTTTTATCTACATAATATTATGGGAAACAGAATGTCTGTTTGGTTTCCTGTGTAAATACCTAACTGAAATAGGTAGGTAGGTATGTGGGCTATATAAAAAAACGTATACGTACGTGTAATGTAGAGTGCATGCACGCAGTTTTCAAGTAGACACAATTCCATCCAACCCTGTCATGATATATTGCGTTTTAGATAGTAATAATAACAACTTGTCTCATGAAGTGGAACGCCACGTGGGAGCTGTTCCAGCTGAGTCTCGAATGGCCTACTCTCTCTCTAGGTGTACTCCTACTAAAACATGCTAATATTCTAAAATTACACTCATTCTTCACTTTTCTCTGCACATACAGATACTTTATATACAACAACCGAGACGACCTTTATAGACGAAAGTAAAGGAGGCGAAAGCGATAGCAATAGCAGAACTACTACTCTCTCCCTTCCGCTCCTGCACACTGTGTAACCCTCTATCATATAGCTTTTGAGCCTGGAAAGTTTCCACTGGAGCTGTAAAGTGTAATCTATTTTTCACGTTAGATCCATTAAAGTCGTGGTGGTTCCCAGGTGACATTAGGGTTTAAAAGCATGCTTCTTATAAAATATATATATTGCAAATTGCGATGGTGAATGTGCCGCTGAATCAGAATGATGAGACTCCGTGTTCATTATTGTGCTGAAAGAAAAGTTGGCCAGCTAGCGACTTGCCAGGGTTGTTAGGTCATCATTTCAAAGGTACTATAAATAACTGAATCATGATCCTTGAAATGAGCACGGGAATACTTACTTACGTCTGCGCCCAACCATGCCTTCATATTCTGGCTGTTTGCATATGAAAGCAATCCCATCCTGAAAGAAAATATTATGGCGGATTCCAAGACAGGGGCTTAATTTCGATTAAAGTTAGTTTTGCACGTGTCGGTATATGGCGCCCACACGTAGCCTAGCTAATTTTCAGAAGAAACCCACGAAATGTCTTCTCATATAATGCTGGCTCACCTCACCTGTACATGACATGATAGACTACGTCAAATCTAATTTTCAAATTGATTTCAGCTCAACTCAAGGCCTGGGGTTGGGTTCACGGTTCACGGTACGCTTACCTTACATCCTACAAGGTGTGCGGTGGCTAATCTAACGGTACGGTAGCTCTCTTCAATCTGGCTAATATTTAATAGCCACTTTTAAATTCTTCAAGTTTCATACCCATCATCTCTAGCTTACAGCGCTTCTAGAAAGTCTCACGGGTAACTCGATTCCCATCCGCCAACCTAAGGTTATACTACCGACGAAAATTGCGAAACTATGTTGGCAACAACAACTATCCTCCTGGTGCCTTAGGATTCTCGGTTACCCTACAACGGTAGTGTGCAAAGAGGTGGAATGGAGGGGGTAACAAAGGGTGTCTGTGTAGTAAATAGCTGTAAAAACTCATTACCTCTCTGTAAACGGAGAAGAGGAGGATCCCTCCGGCTGCAGCACTCCAATTGAATCGAATCTCTCGAATCCCCATTAATTTGCCTTGGAATAGAGAGTCTGTCATCTGGTGGAGGGGATGGATGGGGTTGGCATGCAAGACGGGGATTTTTTGCTTTGGATACACTGGGTTTGTTTGGGTTTGTTGGAGGATTTGCTTGTTCAGTCAGATGGAAGGGATTCGCCGTAAACGAAGAATCATACAATAAATAACAAGGCCACTTATCTTGAATCAACATTGGAATCGATCACAGCACAGCCACGAGGCATGAAACGACGGCAGGATGTAAACTCTTCATGTCGGAAACGCCTGGGACGGATATGGATAGATGAACGATCTGTCCTTCTGAATATCGCTCCGGCGGACGGACATTTTACTTTTGCGCGAGACAGAGCTACGACTAACATTAGTGAATCAAGGTGCCCCTTAGCAACAACAACAACAACAGCAACTTTTTCATCCGTTGGTGGTGGAGCAATTGACAGAGAGAGAGAGCAAGATAAATATAATTGAAATAAATTTAATAATCCTCGAGTGTGACCCATTTCTATCTCCCCCTCCCCCACCCTCTCACCTGAATTTGTTTCCATTGAGTGGTTTCATGTTTTGGCAGAGAGCATAATATAAAACTCTGACTAACTCTGACTACCTTGGCTTACTTTTCCATCTGACGAAATTGAATTGGACAGAGAGTGTTGTCGCAATTCAATGATATTCACTGGCTTCCCGGAAAATTGCAAAAAAGGCTCCCTTCAATTTCAGAAACAAGTAGTAGCGTTTCCTTTTGCACTCCATTCCCATCCTCTCCTCCTTCCATTTGCTATTCTAAACCAGGCAGAGTCAAAAGTAAAGTCCTTTTTATTAGGAGCTACAGTCGTTGTTGTCATGACGGAATGAGGCTGGCTGACTGTTGTGTAATTGCGACTCTATAGCTCTGTCTGATGATGAGCCCTCTCATGAAAGGCGCACGGAAGCTCAATTACATAAATGCAAAGAGTAATATTTTACTTTGGCTGGTGCTGGTGTTCGTTCGCCTCGAGGGCGACTTTCACAAAGTCTGTTTGTGAATTTTCTCTGGAAGGCTAAATAATGAGGTAGGAAAGGAAATGTAGTCAGTCACTTTCTTTTGATAAGTTTCCAGCTAAGTATTTACAAATACTCCATGATCTGTACGTCCTACGGCAGGCTACACACACACACACACACACACACATTCCACTTGCCTTGCATGCAATGTTAAATATTTGTACAGGCTAAACATAAACCCGCTCCTCCTCTCCTTGATCTATATATTTACGTATCGGAACGGGGCTCGGCTGCTGCTGGTTGTTGGTTGGTGGCAATGAACAAGTGAAAGTTTTTTTTACTTTGAAAGGAACCAAGAGGACTTCCTATCCGGCCGGAGGAGATTATAGTGAGCAATATAATATGGTAACAAGTAACAACATGATGAGAGCTGTATAATGTGTCTTCTGACTGGCAACGAAGCCTCGCAGGTGCACAGGAAACCTGACAAATCATGGCTAAACCATATATATGCGTATATGCCCAGCTATATTTTACTAATCATAACAAGTACACGTGTACTCGGATTAGTGCTCGGCTTTCCAGAATTCCGCGTATTTTGGAAAAGTAAAAACAAAAAAAAAAAGCTGGAATGAATGTTTTGAAACCTTTCCCTCTCGGATTCTGGAAACTGTGCCTTCTCCTCAGTCGCTCCCTGTTTATATATTACGCTTTAAAAGCATTACATTAGAGGAACGGAAACAAGGGATTTCGCCCAAGCAATTTGGATATGCGGACGAGGGTCTGGGCCGAGTGCGAGTTGTGATTTGTGATGTGTGGCTCCAGGTAAGCTCTTATCGACTCCATGACTTCTTTTGGTTATGAAATGTTTCCAAAGCCATACATAATAATTATGATATTGTTCTTGCGAGGTTTTTCCTGCAAAACTAAAAGTTTTTCTAATCACAGCTTTGGGGTAAAAGCACACTTACTCAAAGTGGTAGAGAAAGTAGACATATTATATAGTTTGATCCTAAGCTCCAAGCTCCTGAAAACTTTTGTGAGCGGCTGAAATCGCTCTTTGATTGCTAGGTATTCCCATAAACCAAAAAGAACCTGGTTGCGTAGTTGCGTTTTGCGTTCCATTCCTTGATGATGAATGACATGCTACGCGCGAGGAGACATATATCCCCCATTTGACTACTCCCGATCAACGCAGCTGTACAAGTAATTTCAAATGCACACCAGGATAATAAGACGGGGCTTTTCCCTTCAAACAGGTCGGATTATTGAAAAAAAAGTTGTCCAAAAATGCCTTGAAATTGATTTCTTTCTGAAAACTTTTTACCTTTACAAGTGTATCGTCTTGTTTCAACCTTTTTTTTGCAAACTGCGAGGACTCACGTTGAAAGTTCAGAGGGACGTGAAGGTCTGCCTGCAGTGAGCCATAAAGTAGTTTCCGGTCGTTAATAAAATAAAAAAGGACGCTTATTGTCTCTTTGGAAATGGGGTATGCTCGCCAAAGTACAAATGGACATTGAAAAGCAATTTATGATGTGATGATGATGGAACCACAGGAGCAGGATGCTGCTGGGTTGAGCAGGAGATGAATTTCATCTACTTGGTCTCCCGCACTCTACATACTCTGCGTTACATTACATAGTAGACTTAGGCGTAGGTTATATTTCGAGCACCTTGCGATAGTTGCGATACACCAGAATATTATTATTCACACCATTGCATTACTTTTCTCTGGGCCTCACCATTACGCATTACTGTGGAATATAATCGGGATTTCGAAAAATAGTAGATTTGGGACGCACAATTCTAATATTTTGACGCAATTTGACTGACATCTGAGAGGAAATCCTGTAAAAACCCCAAATCTTCTACAACTCTGAACTCGACATAACCTGTCTCTCTGACATGAGAATGCCCTATATATTCTCATTGTCAGTTTACTAACTTCGAGATCCACAGACATATCACCTGGCTTTTCATTACTAGTATTACACGTATCAAATAATGCTTTTAGTGTCATCGAAGTTCGAAGTTTCCTTTGAAATCCTCCAAGGATTGTCAACTGGGTTCACTTTGGATCATTTTGTAGGCAGCGCTCGCAGTCATGTCATCCATCACTCATCCCAATCTGGAGAAGAACGTTACCGTCGGCTATAAAGAACGAACAACGGTGTGTATTGATGGAGCTAGTCGTGTAGTAGTCGACTAGTGTGAGAAACAAGGTTATGTAGTTCAACTCACTCACTGCGGCTACTTCCCCACTATTTTTTTACATGAATCCAGTTGAGTCATGCGAGTGAGTCCTCATGCAGCAGCTTTTACATAAACATAGAGGTATGTAGTATGTAACATTTTGTAGCTATAGTCACACAAGAGTTCGAGTAGTAAAAACCGGTGTATTCAATTCCGTTTCCTGCCTCCTCGCTTTTGCTTTCCATCTTCTTTCCTCTCAATATCCAGCCGCGCAATATATATGTGGACATGGACAATGTGAAAGGAAAGAAGGGCTGCTGCTTGCTGGAAAAAGAAAAGTTTGATATGTTTTGAGACGATGATGTGAGGAAAGATGAAAAGCAGCAGTTTAGTAGTTGCTTGCTTGCTGTTGTTACTTTCCAATAATTTCGCTTCGCCATGGAATTCTCCAAGTGTGATGAAATATATTTCTTGAAAATCTCGTGCTCCACTTTTCATCTCTGTTGCAAGGTTAGTGGCAAGTAAGTATGTGTGCCCTCGTAAAAAAAAACCTCGTCTTTGTATTTCTTTAGTGGAGCATGAAACATATCCTCACTTTTTGACTTTGAATTACTCTTCGTGGAATGCTCACATCATCATCACACAGGTTCTTGACTACATGTTTTCTCAGACGTGTATATAACGTAAACGAATTGTAGGGAAAGACATATATATAAATAAAATGCGTTTTCAACTTGCAGTAGTCGGGACACGTTGGACCCATTCTTTTAGATCCCGATTGTAAGTCGTTGTTGAGCTGTTGGAACGGGGCTTTTGAAGTTGCAGGATTTAGCATTATTATATGGACCATGGTTTCATTTGAACTTGTAATTTATTGTACTGAAACCTTTAGCGTGAGTTTTGAAGGAAGGCTATGAAGTGAAATGTAAACAACATGTCATGTATTAAAAAATGTAGGTTTTTTTTCATTTTATAGTTTAAATTCCTTCCTGAATTAGGAGTACCCTCCGATTAGCATATTTTTAGTTACGCCAGACATGAGACATGGCAAGAGAAAGCTTGCCATTTTTGTGTTGTTGAAACCGAGCAAAACAATAGGACACAATGGAATACATTTTAGTTAGATAGGCGCTCGCGCAGTGAAATTCAATTACAATCAATTTGGCCAGCAAGACAAAAAATAAAAGCAAAAAAGGCTCATATTATTTTGTAACTGGATGATAATTACGAACCATTAATTTTCTTTGAGAGGGGATTTTTCTAGTTAATTCATTCTAGCTCATTTTTTAAACTCCAAACTCACTTTGTCCAATTACAACCATAAATACTCAGGCAGGACCACATCAAGGGCTAAGCAGCAATTTACGAGGGTTACGTTACAGTCCGCAAGAGCAATTTCCCCTCCGCTAGCTTGTGCTATTTAGCCCAGAAAAAAATTGAAGCCTCTCCAGAGACGACTCATCTCATTACGACTGTCACACGAGAGAACTCACTTCAAAGAGTTGAGCTTTTTTTCCTCTCTCCCTCCTGCGCCTCCCTTGAAATATCTCATGCATCCCATCCCACATTTACTACGATGTACACCGGAATAATGATACTCGGATAACCTATCTTCCGTGTATCCTCCCTCATGCTCATTTCCATCTAATTCAGCCGCAAAATGTTGGAACAACTCGATCCACTGCAATTTACGTACATATAGGCGCATATTATGTACTCACTCTATGGGGTTATGAATTTCATTTCACTCTCACTCACTCAACCTCATTTCGCTTCACCATTGATTTGATTATAATTACACCTCTAATTGGTGGTCCGTGTAATGCATCCATATTTTCAAACGTTTTTCACCATTCTAAATTCTTGGCCGTATTACTCACAAGGAAAATCCCAATCTTTGAACTGATTGCTTCATCGGGCCGGGCCACCACCAAAACGGAAGGTTGACTACTGCAGGAATTTTGTTTTTATTGTATCTTTAGCAAGTATCTCCTCATCCTCACCTCACTCCGCTCTCTGACCATTTTTGCATTTACGAGCTCAAAAACACCGCAAAAGAAATCAATCAGAAAACCGCATGATCATCAGACAGAACCTCATTGTTCGTGTAAATTGCACGTTGCAAGGGACAAATGTTTATATGATTTGTCAGAGACAACTGCAGACAGCAGAGACCATGATGCGCAACCATGCATAACCACGGCGCAGAATTTACCATTTTGAGTACCACTATCCATTCAAGAAAAAGTGCAATAATGACAACCTGAGGTACTTATCTTTCGAGTATTTCTTGAGGTTGCTGAGGTTGAAGAGTGAATATCCTTTCTGGTCTAAACCGTGTGTAACATAACCTTTCCAATTGGCAGCATCAGAAGCGAATATTTTATTATTCCTATTCCTATTCGTGATGTGTGTGTTACATTTTATTTTTTCCATGCATGTTGGAATAAAAGTTAATTTTGAAATTTTATTACCAGTCCTTGTCTTGAAAGTTGAGACGCCGCTGGCTGCTCCTTCCTATACTATTAAATACGTGCTAGAAATGTGGACTTCATATACCTCTGTCGCGCATGTACTTCAAATAATGTATTCCGCGTAGTAATTTTAAGAATTTCTCCTTGTACGATGCAGAGGAAGTGTATTAATTTTTTATTTTTAAAATCGCGTATAAATAACTATAGCCTTTTATGTTTCGTGACGTCGCTTAATTAATACCTTGTTTCGATGACTTTGAGTTTTCGCACTCTTGTCAATTTCGAAATTCAAAACTGTTGTCGCTCGTAGCGAGCGAGTCGGTGTCCAAATGGATCGATCCCGGGAGACAATGCATAAATTTTATCCATTCGCTGGAACTGCATTGCTGCCTGGATGGAACTATTAATTCCAAAACGCCAAACCGGGCTCTAAAATGGGTTTGGGATGCTTTCTTATCGTTAGTTTCCCGTTAAGATGTTATATTCAGGGATGATGTCATGATTTATGTAACCTAGCAAATTCAAATTCTAAGATAGCGATCAGTGCAATGCAATGACACGATGTTTTGTTGGATTTTGGAATTATATTAGCTTATTATTATTCTTCTTCTTATTTGCTTTATTGCAGATTCGTCAGTATTGACAAGTGCATATTATTGGAGTTTTGGAGTATTGTAAGGATACATGTATTATGGCAAGGAAGCTTGCCATACAGGTATGCGTACGCTGTAGAAATAGTGTGTAAATATGTGGGTTTGGGTTCCGACTTTGAGTGTATTCCGTAGTTTATAGAAATAAATGGTCAGTTCCGTTCTGACAGTAGTAGCCGAATCATCTTATCTCTCTCACTCTCTCCACATCTTTCTCATCTCCTTCGACGTGCTGGCTACGCCGCACAGGCAGAATTGGGCTAGTCAGATCCGTTGCGTACAAGTGCCGACCCCGTTCAGTGAGGATTAGAACACCTCGCTTATAGTATACATACATATACATATTTAAAAAAAGTGGCGAATATAATGTTAATGTCATGCTGATGCTACTATTACATATGCATGCATGTGTTAAGGTGAGGAGTACAATTGCTATTTTTGCGACTGATACCTGATTGCACATTCATAAATTAAATCCTATCTATCTATCTAAAGTTTAAGCGGGTTATGCGAGAAATCGCTGATGACATACGGACAGACCGACAGACTCCCTGATCTTAATAATAACGTCCTTTCCAATTATTATTCGTATTCCCAAGTAAATGACAAGTAGTACAAAACGAAGTAGAGAGGTTGGTTGGGACGAATGAGTGAGTATGACGATTATATATTATAAGTAAGTATGAGTATATGAGACTGGCTAAGTGCTTGGATTTGAGAGTCTTCATAAGTGTATAAAGTGCAGGAGTAGCTAGCTAACTGAGATTTGACTTTGAAACGCTAACCGTAATGCTCCATTAATTTACCACAATTTTTTCATGAGATTTCCCCTTGTTCTCTGTTCATCTTGTGTGAAACATGCAGCCGCCGGATATGTCATATATATTATGTATGGGTTATAATATGTGTGCAGCAGCCTCAAGTTCATCGCGTTCTTCGATTCATTCATGACATGCTTCTCTGGTGTCATGCACAGCAGTGTATTATCCCGAGTAAAGCTAAAAGTGAGATGCCTTGATGCCTACGGTTACGACGATTTCTGTGACACGTCACCTACGTAAGTATATCTTCAAAATATGTGCATGTAATGAAGCCCACTCGATTTCTGCGTAGCAACAAAGCCATGCACCGCCGCCATCACTACCACCACCTTTTAGGCACTGGGTACTGGGCACAGGGCACAGGCACGGTCCCCAACAAACGAGCAAATCCCAACCGTGTCTGTGTCCCTTTGACCCAAAACGGAGATTCGGAGATGACTCGAATGTCGTACCCCAACAACATACTTTACCCTGTTTGCCACAGATGCCAGATGCACACATTATGGGAGGCTCTGTAAATACCCCAAAAACGGAGGTTTGGATGGGGTCACACGATACGAATGTATTTTAGCAAGTACAAATACTTTATTACACCTAGGTTAAAAAATAGGATAGATTGTTGGATTCATAACTCATGTTTTATAATCGTAACCACACAGCGTACAGACAGTGTGATAATAATGCCACGCCAAGAGAGAGAGAGATTTGTAAGAGGAGACGGTGATGATGATCATGATCATGTCGACGACGGGAAGGATGCGAGAATTGCGAGAGATGCGATGCGAGCGAGTGGAGTTGATTGGTTCTTCGGTTGGTTGGTTGGTTGGTTGGGCTACCCATGAAAACTAACAAGTATTAAGTAGGTATCCACAGTGTACACATGGGGAAGGCCCAGCCAAGAAACCAGCTGTTGTTGAAAAGACCACAACAAAACAATGAAATGTTTCTCTCTTCGATAGAGCAGCAGAGAGGCTCGACAATAAATGCCCGTATTCCCAGTCGACACTTTTCGCCCAGAATCGTGCAACTTCATTCTGGCACGAAACGGACGGAAGAAAACTGGAGTTGCAGAGCTGCAAAAAAATATGTACTCGTATCGTATGTGAGTATTCCATAGCACAACATGTTGGATGGAAGGGGCAGATGACTCATTTTTGAAGTAAGTATGTATCCACAATCCACATCCACTCACTCCACCTTTTCTTTTAAGCTCGCACGAACGCCTTTCCGTGAGGACCTTTGCCAGAAATGTAGAATGTGTGTGTGGAGGAGATGAGATGACTGTGTGGGGTCTTCTTGCCTTGCCTCCAGTTTCAGTTTCCAGCTGTGCTCATGTATGTGACTGTAGCCAGCCCAGCTCAGCTATATACTGTGTGTGTATAGTTTTCATGGATTCCACATTTCCACTTGTCTGGAAAGCCATCTAGGAAAACTTACTTACAGAGACAGTAAAACAAAAGAAGACTGTATAATATATAAATAAAAGTGTGCATTAATACATTTGGGGCCAAGATATGAAAAAATCTGGAACAGCGATGAAAGCCTAAAATGCATTACATATTATTCATCCTCATCCCTCCCCTCCTCCGCGAGAAGAGAACTGTGCACATAGATCTGCACTGCTGGGTGGGAATGCATGGGGGAATGTGATTTAATGTGTTTACCTTGACCAACATCAACATCACACCCATTTAGATTGTCCATAATAATGTATACACTCCTCGCGATTTGCTTGGCACGCTAGGCTTAGGCTACACTCTACTTTCCCCAGTCCAAAAGTTGCATTTTTTTAGTATTCTATTCTATAATAACGGTCTGCGTCTGCTACACGTGCTCCCTCCCCTCAGTAGTATCCTCTTGGTTGGTTCATGGTTCCAAGTCACGAGGGAGGGACAGTAGTTGGCAACTGGCATTTAATTTTGTGTGATGCAGATTCTCAATACGGTTGTTTTTCCCAAACTGAAATGGCTCGAAAATGAACATACTTGCCGTGTAAAAGCAAATTCTATTAACTTGTTAGTTAGTAGGTACTTCTTCGACTCAATAAGTTTCCGACCGAGGATGCAATTTGCGTGTGTGCACAATTACCTAAAATGTAATAATATAGTTTTAGTGTAGCCTTCGTGGATTAATTAAATTCTGACTGACTATGTGTTGTGGAGGAGATCGGAATCAGAATCAGTATTTATCTAGTCATTCTATATGCCTTAATAATAGTCCAGATTATACGGTACACACAACTAACCTTGCCCAACCAACGGCATGACCTCAAATTCGACGTCTGCATGAAATGTTGTTATAGTGTGAAATCACAGTTTACACTCCATCTCTCTGTTTACGGTTGGTTGGGTGGGACTCATATACATTCACGCTTTCACACATCAACAATCCCCTGTCAATGGGACCGATGCGATATTCTGAAAGGCTCGTCGACGACGGAAATCCGAAAACGTTATTCGCAGTAAAATATGGTAGCTATAGCTCTTTATCTAGCTTGCTAAATACATATACATATCTATCCGTGTTCCGAGCGACCCTAAGCCCTGACAAAACAAAACCCAAGTTTCAAAAGAAATAGGGGCTTAGCTAAAGCTGAAACACATCTCTTTGACGACGAGAGCCACAGTCTTCTGAAAATCAGCGTTCTCGTTTCATGAAATACAACCACGGGCTGGCAGTCCACGTAATAAATGTGGAACACTCTTCCTCCTTTATCCGTTCCAGAAAGGAAAGTAAGGAGACATATATTCCCTAAAAATTCTCTAATGTTCCTACTCTTTATACTTTTCACCCGTGTTCCCCATCCCCAGAACGGGCATAAAGCCTCATGAATATATTTTCAAGGGAATTTCCGGATTTGGTTTTTTAAAAAAAAACTTGTGGAGATTCGGCTATATGCATATATCGTGATTCGCGATATATTGGTGGTTGTAAAAACAGGAATCACTTTGAATCCATAACTCAGCAGGACGACAGCACTAGACTCAACTCATTAATTCACATATTCCGTTTCATACAAAACACAAGTGGATTGCTCAAATTTGGGTTCGTGGAAACTAAATTGACGCAAATTGGAGAAATTTCAAGAGTGCTCAAGTGTATTTATTTATTTATTAATTTATCAGTACAATTTTGTATGCTTCATCATACAAATACATGTTACATTGCAATGCCAATTGGCCAATGCATTGGCCAATTTCTGGAAAGCATATAAGCCCTGTTTACAGGGAATTAGAATCCGTCAAGCAAGCAAGAGGCAATAAGTAAGTGACAACATCGCATCATGGAACTAATTTTCGAGGAAACTGGCTTAACTTGCGATACTTCCCTCCCATTCCCACCATATGGACGGGAAATAAATGGAAGACGTTTACTATATTTAGTACATATATATAGTCTAATCGAATTCAACGGTAAGTGTATTTATACATACACATCAGTTGTTAGTTTGTAGAGTGTCACGCAATTAGGGTGACTTGATGAAATATTTATCCAATCCATCCATCCACACAGCATCACGCTAATCAATGCTGCGATGCCTGCCTGCCTGCCTGCCTGCCTGCCTGCCTGCCTGCTACATTCCCCTTTTTATTATGCCAGAAAAAACCGTGTTCTCCTCAGTGGTGTACACAAAAGAAAGTGTGAGCGTGAGCGTGAGCCCATACAACGACTGTCAACAAACCTTCAGGTGTTTCCAACAAAGGATAAAAAACTCCGTACAATGTCTCTTACTGCGCAGTAAGGTAGCCAATTAAAACAACAACTGTTCAATCACATTTGCCATGAAACAAGGAAAACAGAGTAGTGTTAGTGTAGTACCTTGCCGTCATGCCACCACATGCACTCAACTCCTCGACGCTTATACCTAATTCACAGTTTTGCTAATCATAAAACCTCACTGGCACTCCGCAGTATTTGGAAGGAGAGACCTGGCAATTTATTTGGCATCCCTCGCCCAATAAGCACGCGTTAAGGAGAGGAGGAAAGAGATGACTATGACGACGGTCGTCCTCACAAGCGTGATGCATGGGATGATGATGTTCCCTCCTCTCTTAAGAACAAGTAATAATGAGGATAACAAAATATACAAGTTTACATCTTTTTGGTATACATCATATCATCATCATCCGTAGCAGCAGCATCAGCATCCCATCACATAATGCTCATTTACACAGAGGAGCCTTTGTGCCAATTCACAAGACCTGAATGAATGCAGGTTTTGCTCTTCTGGAGGATGAACTATAAAGTGTAGCAGAAAGAATTAAGCTGCAAGATTCCAATCACTTTTTGTTAAACCCTTTTCCTTTCCCAATGCCAGTCAGCCAACCCAACTGAAAGGGAGTCGTCGCTCGGTCGGAGTGAAAACAAAGGAGAAAAAGTGGAGACAGCAGCAGCAGCGACATGGCAAAGAAAATGGGAAGGGATCAGCGATGCCATGCCAGCGTTAGCGTTTCTCGTTGCGTATGATGATGATGATGATGATGATGATGATGATAATGTGCTGGGAGGCACACATTTTTATCCAGCTTGGTCTTTCCATTTCTTTTTCTTTTTGAGAAAGGAGGCTCAAGCGTGGAGGAAAAGGACATGCAAGGGAGAAACAAGGATTTCTGCAAGACGAAGCGTACATTCTGCACATTATCTCCTCGCCATGTATTACAACAAAGTGAATAAAAACAGAGAGATATTGAAAGAGGTCTATATTGAGTGAGCTGCTGAGCGAGCAAGAGCAGCGAGGAGATGAGAGAGAACTGAACAGCTTTTGGGGAAATGCGAGGAGGGATGTAGTATGCAGCAATACATTGGTGGATTGGATTGGAGGGTATTACATATAAATAAATGTTTGTGCTATGTGCTGTTGCTGCTGCCTAATAGTGCCTAAGCCTAAGTTTAACACAAAAACGCTGCTCTAATGTAAAAAGAAGGAGAAGAAGAAAGGACGACGACGACGAAGAAGAAGGAAAAGAAAAAGAAGCTAAAGACATGCAAAGATTGAGCAGGCATAGGCAGAAGAAGAAGAAGAAGAAGAGCGAGAGGGCATAGTCCCACTTACTCACAGAGTTGATGATAACATAACACACATAATATAAAAGACATGTTATACATACATAATATATATCCACCATAAAAAGCGTTTTCACAAAATGCTCTCTTCTATCCATATTCCTTTCCTTTTTCCTTTCCTTTGCGCTTTGGAGCAAAGCAAGCAGCATGCAGAGGGATATAGAGAGAAACTCCGTCGTAGTAGTTGGGTTTTTCACGATAAATAGTTAGTGAAATATCAGGCAGGCAGGGCAGGAGGACATATCCCATATTATCCCATCCTTTTCTCAACATCATCGCTTTACTTTTTTGTTTGTTGGCTGGCTATATGGAATATGTACTATGGATGTTATGTGACTTGGCTGGGGTCTCCTCGGTCCGTGTGGTGGTGGAGCACGACGACGATGGCATGGATATGGTGGTGGTGGTGGTGGTATGGTGCTGGCTCTGCGAGAAGAGAAGAACGTGAAAACTATGAAAACAGAAGAGTGAACAGATGAGAGAGAGAACTGAGAGAACCTCATCGTGTTCACTCACTCACGTTCCCTTTTGCCTTTGTCTGCAATAATAAAACGGCAGAGCGCTGTGTTCTTCTCTTCTGCTGAGCGAGTGAGTGTGTGCCTCGAGGAACTCACAAACGACGATGCGATGCGATGCGATGATGATGTTGTTGCATGTGTGTGTGGGGAGAGCCCTGTTCGTTCCTTCCCTGCACCACCACAATGAAGAAAAGTGAACAAGAGCTTCACAACCACGACTGAAATCGGTACGACGACTACTACTATTCCTACTCCTGCCCCTACTGCTGCTCCTCTCTCCTGGTCTCGGATATGAAAAAAGGTTAGTTTGCTGCTTTTTTTGGTGCGTGTGGCTACACACACACTACGAAACTACGAACGATACTATAGTATCATCGTATCATCATCTCTCTAGCTCTCTTGCTATATATGCAGATCCGTTTGACTAAATGCAATATTCTTCCTTTACTTCATCTCATCCTCGTCGTCGTCGTCGTCGTCGAAAAGAAGAAAATGTGTGGTGCCTCTGCCTGATGTAGATTTAGAAGAATACATGCACGCAGACGGGAGAGCAAGAGCAAGAGTTTATTGCATACATCCACATCCACATCCATCCAAAACAACATAGATCCGCCGTAATAATAATATCGTCATGATAAATATGGATAGAGTTTTGGTATGGTGTTGCCTGCATGTTGGTTTGGTGTGTGCTCCCGTCCCTCTGCCTTTACAGAGCCACAAAACATAAAACAGCGCAATAATCTATCTGCTCTGCTACTACTACGAACTACGAACTACGAGCGAAGAAGGACTCCTCTGTTCTATTACTATTACTTTGCTTTACCATGAGAACTGAGAACAACATAGGAGTAGTTAGAGTTGGTTGGAATGGAGTTGGCTAAGCGTGTAGTGGCAGAGAAGCGATGCGAGAGCTTTAAGCACAGAGCATTTTGGTCGTCAGCAGTCAGAACAGAACCAGAACAGGTTGAACTCAGAGACTTGCAGTCAGTCAGCTAATGAAAGAGGGACAAAGCACAGTTGGTTTGTCACTATCGCATCGTCGTCAAAAACTTTTTGACTTGTACACTGCATACTGCATTGTTCGGGATACACATTGTAAACAAGACAGAAGAATCTGAATCCGAGTTAGTTGTTGTTGCAGTCAGATTCAGTCAAATTCTTATAC
The DNA here is from genome assembly GCA_036850665.1 of Dicranocentrus wangi. NCBI lineage: Eukaryota > Metazoa > Arthropoda > Collembola > Entomobryomorpha > Entomobryidae > Dicranocentrus > Dicranocentrus wangi. The sequence continues at coordinate 21,188 of JAANSN010000720.1, forward strand.
TTACTCACTACCATTATACTATACTATAATACATACACCACATAAACTTACTGCTGCTCGCAGTTATTTCGTAGTTTAAAAGTGAATGATAACGGAACGGCAAGCGTGCTATTTTCTATCACCATCACCATCATCCTCCTCCTCCTCCTCCTCATCATCATCATCCTCATCATCAGCATCAGCATCAGAGATCGTGAGGAGCATCAACAACATCATAGTAGAATACAGACAAACACAGAGAGAAGGGGCTTCATTGTTGAAAATATAATATTAACTCTGCAAATGTCAGTCAGAGACTCATGCATGCTACATCATCGTCGCAACCCCATCATCATCATCATCAACGCCATCAACAATCACGGTGAAGCAAGAGGCAGCAGCGCAGTTGTCAAGCTCTCCGCTTTCAATTCTTGAACAGGTAACTCACACTCACTTGGCTCAATTGTTGTTTTACATACATACATTCAGTCAGTCAGTCAGAAACCCTTTATATTCCTTTAGCCCCTTTGCTCATATAAATACAACATGATAGATAGATTGTGTTAGATCGAGAAGCAAAAAAACGAAACTGTGGGCACATGTGTAATATTATGTAGATAGATAAAGGATTTTATTACAAGGAAAGTAACTAGGCAACGGGAACACTGTGTTATTTTTGCCTACTTTTTTCGTGGCCAAAAAAAACTACAAAGATTGCCTCACATCACATTTTACATTGTTAGAGTGAGTGTTAAGGTGCATGCATACAAGTCCGAGCATAATATCTCTTGTTGAACTGAATATAATATAACAAATAATCGCGTTGGGTCTTGGGTGTACGTACACTGTGACGCACTCCCTGAAAACTAAATATTAGCATTTATTTTTGTTCCACTGTCAATTACTTTTCTAAAACTATAATCTCTCGTCACCAGCCAGTCGCTTGTACGCATTGCTGCAGAAGAGCGCAAAGTAAATGTGTGTGTGTGTGTGAGTAAATCCCAAGTCTTGATCCCATCCATATTTTTTTGCACGGTGAGTTAAGTTACGTTAAGAGAGAGAACCTGCTCAGCATTTTTATTTTGCAATAAGAGTGTAAACTCAAGAGTTAACAAAGTTTTTGTGAAGGTGTGTATAAGGGAGAGAGGAGAGATATGTTATTATTATTGAGTGTGACCTGGTAAATTGTTGAACAGATTGCGACGACAACAACAAAAGGGTTCCCGAACATTTTTTTCCATGTCTTGATGCGAAAAGGAGAAAGACAAGGACAAAAATGGAGAGGAGAGCAAAAGTTTCATTAGTTGTTTCCACTGACTTGAGCCTCCGGATCATTTGTCAAGTGTGACCTAGCTCTATAATAGGTTTCCATTTAAACCTGAAACTCCTTGTTGTAGTATTCTTTTGAGATTACATATATGCATTGCAGCAACTCTTTCTTTGTCACATGACATGTGAGTGCAAATGATGGGCTATGCATACAGACAGAGGGAGGGAGAGAGAGAGAGAAATCTTGCAAGGCGAATCCCAATTTCATGTGGAAGAACGGGAGAATTTTTAGCTCATTGTCATTGTACTAGGGGTTTCTAAAACAACTATTAATCAGTTATTACAAATAAAGATCTAATTAGTGCACTACTGCTGCTTCATGTTCGTTCGTATGTATTACATATATCGACTATAATAATCAATCATGCTCAATTTGTGCGTTTCAGGTTTTCCAGCTTTTTTGTGTGACTGTGCTTAAGTGTAGATATACACTATATATGTATACCTAAACCTAATATATATGTTGCATTAATTAAACTGTTCAGTGTGCAAAAAAAAACCTAGTTGACTAGTTGCTTATTGTTTGTTGTGAGTACTATACTGCTGAGAACGTGCAAAAAACTGATAAGTATGGACAAAGCCTAGCCCAGTCACCAGTTTACATAAAAGTGTGTTGTTGGTTCGATCGAAGAAACCCATTTTTTGATGAATGCAGATGTGTGTCACGACGGAGGGAGATCGGAATGAAAGAAAAATGACTAAATAAATAAATAATATTATCAATAACAATAAATTGATACGCATGAGGTTCTTACGAAGGGTCTGTGAATATGACTTTGAAAGACTATGAATATGAATACGAAACTATGACTGTTCCGTTTCCTCCGCCACCCTTGTGATTCATAAAGAGTTGAAAACTGAAAGTCAGTGTTCTCTTGAAATACACACCGGATCAATAATACAAGGTAACTATAAAAAGGCAAAAGAGATGCACTTGTCTTTGCTTATGTGTATGGCATGGCATGCTTGCTACTACCTCTCCCTTTCTTATATTCGGAATAACGTTTTACAGGAGTCATTAGCATGCTTTATAAATGTCAACTGTTGTTACTTCTTGTAATAATAATACAAAAGACGACTCCCTTCACCCTTGCTTGCACGCCCCAAATTCCTGCTTTGCAGCAGAGCTGTTGTAGCTGGAGAATAGCGAGCGACTGCCTATGCCTATACTCTATTTGTATTTGGAGGAGAAGAAAAACTTATTGAATCATCGATCGAATTGGAACGACCATTTTACCCGTAATGCCTAACCAACCCACTGTTTGTTCGATATATTGGATTTGTTTGTGGGAAGTTCATCCAGGCAGAAGAAGTCGATAAATGGCACGGCTGAAATAAATGAAAATGATAAATAAACACAAAGACAATTCCATCATCATGACATGACACATTAGGAAGAACTCCAAATTAACAACTCTTAAAAAATGTTAAAATGTTTAAAGCTCCACTCTCCCTCCACAGATATTATTATTCCACATCAATTTATTTTTTTACCTACTTTTCCATTTATGTCTGGGAAATTCTCCACGAGTCTAGTCTAGTCCATCCATATCCATACAGTGGGATATTATAATAATAACATTCACATCATCTGTCTGTGTTTAGGTTGCCACTTGCCACTTTTTCAACTTGTAACAAATTCTTGCGTTCTTGCAACACAGAGGAGTTATGATGAGCATGCGATGAATTATTGTACCTCCTTTCTTGCATCATCATATCAACTTGCATCAATACACCATCCCAAAACCATGGGAGTATATAGCTCAGAGCAGATTATAGGGAGGATGGAATGGATGGTTATATTGTCTCAGCACTACTCTACTAGCACAATAAGCAGGTTTTGTTTATGGAAAAAAAGGTTAAACTGGAAATGCGACGGTAATTGTCGGCATATAAACGGCAAGGTGGAGAAGATAAAAACAGTAAAGTTGAGAATCATACTGGCTCCTCATCCTCATGCCATGCCTGCTCGCTCATATGATAAACCTGCTACAGAAACTTGAACAAAGGAAAGTAAAGGCATGGACATTTCTTCAGGGCATAGTATTATTATTCTTCCTCTTCCATCCAACTCTCTTCAATGGATAGGTATATACTTGCTTGCAACAACAGCCTGAGTGAGCGAGTGAGTGCGATGAATAGGTAGGTAAAGGTATAAATATGGAGTTTTAAACTCTGGTATGGATGGATGGATCGAGCAAACTCCTATAGCAAAATAAAAAGCAAATAAATAAGCAACGGCAACAAATAAGCGTAAGGCCGAAAATGAATAATAGAAAGATCAGCTAGAGAGAACGTCATTTATTTTCTGGAACTAATTAAACCGTCCACGAACTCACTCGATATTCACTCTTGTTAGGTATTAGGTTGTTATTTTTACATTCATTATTTTGGATTTATTTCGCAAAATAAAAGAGAAGCATACATTCGGGTGTATTTCTCCACTAATAATTCCATATAATAGGAAATTTGAAACTGGCCAAGTAAACGTTGCTTGCCCAAGTTTATAGGGGATTATCCATCCTCCTCTCTCTCTCTGTGTCATTTCCTTTGTGTGGTTTTCTCAAACTGTGTCCTCATAAGCAACTGCACGACCGACGACACCCATAATAGCATAGCATGCGAAGAGAGAGAGAGAGTACATACGTGTAGAGATGGATGTCAGAATGTGTGGCTCTTGTGTTCCCAAATGGAATTACCTATGTATTTATTACAGCGTGGAATGGAATATGGAATATAATTAAAACAGTCAATTCAATTCAGGTTTCTTCCTGGAGATTTGAAGATTGAATTGGAGCATTACTAATGAAATGAAATTAATGTTTATTTATGCATAAAGCCTATGATTATTAAAAGGAGTCGTGCAGTGCAGGGGTGTTTAAAGTAAAATGCGCTGCAAATCAAATCAGTGTTTACATGAGCTCCTGCTATCATTTCTAGGCAATTGCGTCGATCGAACGAGTTCGCAAAGTATATGTCTGTCTCTCCGCACAGTTGTAATGTAATCGTAAACATTTTCAGTTGTCACCATTAGTCAACGCTGAAGGTTGTGCCTCTTCTCGAGCCGAGCTAGCTTGAGAATTTTAAAATTCCTAATTCCAAAATAAAATTGCAATCCATATTTTTAATATGATACGGGGTGACATGCCAATGGCAGTCAATGGAGGATATCGTTGTTGCTACGTAATCGCTGCGCTGTGCAAAACTGTAGGTGTAAAAATACATCGTTATTTATTTATTTATTTAGTTACAATCTTTTGAATTCTGCTAGTAAGCATAGACCAGGATGTAGACCAAGTGGCAAGTGCAAAAATGGATATATCCACACTTTTTCAGTTTATTTACGCAAGCATTAAAAAACATTAATATGTATGCTATACGTGTGCAAGTGGAAAGGAACACTTTTTTTGGAGAAGAGCATGCGATATTATTATTATTATTGTTCCATTTTATACTTACGTGAGTGGATGTGGATATATATTCTCATTCTCGCTCGACATTTTTACTGTGGATTCGCAATGGTTGTTGAAACTTGAAACAGGAGTGAGTATGAGTATATGAGAGTGTGCGATTATAAACAAGTTGGCAGAAACTACGACGCATAAACTTACAAGCTGCCTTGTCTTCCTCCTTTGTCGTGTCCTGTGTGCTGGCATTTTCGCTAGGTACATATTGTATATTCTCGCAAACAGCAACCGTATCATTTCATCATTTCCCTTTAAAGAGCTGCTGCTGGTCTAATGAACCACAAATGCATAACAACGTAATGCCAATCCCCCCAAATCATGTAAGCCCAACAAAGCCATGTACAAAGATATATACGATTATAAATAAACAAATAAATGCTTACTTATTTATTTATTTATTTATTTATTATTACACAGTTGGTTGGTTGGTTGCGCTATAAGAGTTTGACAAGAGGATCGTGTGACTATGACCCACTTTCTTTCTTTCTTTGTGGTGGTGTCAAGCCTCCTCCTGGAACCTTTTCCAGCTGGAAATAAATAATAATAAGAGAGTTTGCGAGTTTGTTTGTCCCCTCTCGCAAAAAACTCATTACACTTTGTTTACCAGTTTTCGCGTAGAAGTTTACCATATACCATACCTCATTTCAAAGTGGGCATGTATAGGCAAGAAGTATACTATGTAGAAGGTTCTTTTCAAATGGAAATCTTGTTGTGCGGAGATTATTCTCATTCTCACTTCTCGTCTCCTCTGTTTGCTTGTTTGTAAACACTCTTGGAAAGAATTTATATACTAAGGCGATAATAAGTATATAATGTTTCATTACTGGGGCTCACTTTAAACGATACAACTTTATTGCTTTCAAGCCATCCTGACGGATTACCAAAAGCTTTTTATTTCTTAATCCTTTTATTTGAATGCTTGGTTAGAATAGAAACAGCAGAGAGGTGCTCTTTATAAAAAAAAACGGGAAGCATTTTTTCTGTTCTGTACATGATGAACACTGTGTATTTGTAACCCCCTTTCGCATTTCGCAATGGGACTATAAAAAGGAAAAAAATGAGCAGGAGTTATCGTGAATTTTCATGCAGTTTTTGCGACACTTCTCGCTCGGCGCTCGCTCGCTTCTTTCTTATAGTTAGGCATCTTGATTGGTTGACATTAATTATTACCATGAATGATATTCATCCGCTCGCGTTCCTTGTTTGTTGGGTTCACAAAACTGGTGTCACTGGGAAACCCTCTTTGAAGAAGAAGGTGTTCTCTTTCCTCTCTGATGTGAGTCATGTCATGTTGAGAAAGGAACACAACACAAGGTCCATTACCACCTCTACCCATAATTTTGCACATTACACAGATACATGGGAGGAAGGAGTGCATACATGTGCCGCCAATCGCTTTCCAACCTGGTATCACATTTCGCAAAAGGAGATGCGTTAACCTGATAAAATTTGCTAATAGTGTTAGCCAGACTTTGACTTGTTGACTTGCTGCCTGTTGTATAAAACAAACCTTGACATTGACCCGCTGCTGATGAACCCATATGCACTTTTTGCTGTAATGTAATAGTAATGAATGACAATAAAGCACTTTTTTATTTTCGGTATGATGCCCTCGCCTTTCCAGCGAAAAACGTGCACGCATTTATATTACGAAATAATAGCACTTGCTTCAATAATGTTATCGCCCTCAATGTCATTAACTGTTATATTCTGTTGTTGCTCGAACTCAAAACAAAACAAAACAGACGAGGAAACAAAAACTTTTTTTCATTCCTTTTTTTTAAACTTGCGTTTTCAATGCCGTTTGTAAAGCACAGTTTGGCAGTCAAAGTTGGCTTATTAATGGCGAAGGCAAAATCGCTTATTTACAGAATATAAGTACGACGTAATGAATAATTATGCGTAGTATTTAGTAGTAGTACTGTTTTTTCTGCGTACCGTTTTCGGAAACGCTATATCTCGTGAATTGCAAATGGAGGAATATAAAAGGGCTATTAAATCAAACCCTAACCCGCGCGCGATTATTACCGCTACCGCAGCAGCAGAACTTCTAATTAATTATTATGATGGGCATAAAAACTAAAGATTCTTTAATTGTTTACGGTGACGACAGCACTGTATCGTTATGCTGCTGTTGTAACTTATCTCATTTCCTGGCCCACTTACTTTAGAGTTACGCTATCTGCTAGCTAGCAGCGGTGAATAAATAATGGAACATAAATGCTGTTAATGATATTGGCTTTAATAAGAGGGTGCTACCACCATTTGGTCAACGCTTATACAAACAGACAGACAGATAGATAGTCATTTGTTGGAAAGGCTACTAATACTGATGAATGAAGTCAATCAAGTGCTTGCAAGAGAGAAAAAAAAGTTTTTCTATTTCTTCCTTCTATTCTTTTTGGCTGTACTTGTGGATGAGCTCCATGCCTTTTCCCGGTAGTTAGTTATTACTACTACTACCACGATATATATATATATATACAGAGCAGAGTACCCATCCAAGCCATAATATTCCACCGTCCGAGTGAATCCGTTTTAATTGATATTTGACACAAGTTGTGTGTGTGTGTGTGTAATATCCATCTAGCCATCCAATCCGAGTGTCCACTCTGATTGTGCTGTGAGTGCAGTGGAGTAAAACAAGGTAATTATTGATATTTTAAGTGTGGCTTGACTCTACAGTAATGGCCGACGACGCCATAACGGGTTTTTTTTACTTGTCTCAGATTTTGTTGGCTATTGGAAACCAATGACCTTTTAAGTGTGTGTGTGTGTGTGTGATTTAGTGATAATTTACAATTTCCATTAGGACATGCTCTCCACACAAGCAAATCCGCTAGAGACCTTTTAATAATGAAACACACCAACTGATGGATTTTCCCTCTAGAAGATTAGTTAGTGTAGTAAATAGTTGTAAATACATAATAATCCAAAGCACAGCCGAGTATGGTATCGTGCGTGACTTCCCATTTAGGTGTTTTCGGTCGGACTGAAGACTGAACTTGTGTTAGAAAGGAAAGTACTTTGTTGAGGGTATAGATAGAAAAAATGGGAATGGTTCTCCTCCACTTGGTTAATTGAGTAAATTGATGTTTGCACATGCAAAATATGAGGCTGGCTTGGCTGGCTGGCTGGTGGTTTACCCGACAGCAGTTCGCAGTGAATTATATATACACTGACACTTTTTTCTTCAAAACATATACGCCGTTGTGGCTGCTGCTTATTGTTTAGCAGCCGCAGAAAATCCTGGATATTTATTATCGGTATATGTCTAGAGGGAAAAAGTGTGATGATGAATAATAATGATAGAGTAGGTTGGAGTTATGATGACTGGATGGAATGGAGCATGAGCAGCACCACACACCACTCAACTCAACTCTCTTTCTCTCTCTCTTTCTCTCTGTCAGCAAACATCAAGTGAACTTTATGAGTTCATTGCATCATCACTCGGTGCACTACACAACACTGCAATGCACTGGTTATTATTATTATTATTACACTATGGTGCTAGCTAATGCAATCAGAGGCACAAGCATCAGAGAGGACAAAAGACGCTGACTATATATGACTCCCATCTCCCATAGTCCGTCCGTAACAATAAGTGTGCACAAAAAACGTGAACCCAGAAAATAATAGCATATTATCCTCCAGCGACGACAAGCGTGGAAGCCGTGGAGGCGTACTAATATAATGCATTTCATTCCACAAAAATCGCAAAACCGTCAACTCTTGGCTTTAACTGGATTATTTTTTTTTTGTAATATTCATGAACGCTTTTATTGGTTTCTTCTCGGCAAAACACTGTAGTTTAGCATTTCAGTAAAAACAACGGAAATTAATGAAAGCTTTAATTGCACACAGGCTGGTTTTTTTTCCATTATTATTATTATTATTATTATTATAGTTAGCACTCCGCCCGGATAAACAAATCAGGTTCTCTGGTTGGGAATGTAATAATGCAAATGCAAAGTTGATTAGGGTTTTTAGTGTCCATATCCATTCACCATTTGTTTGTAGCGATGAGCTGATGGCGATGTTTGTTTGGAACGCAAATGCATGACATTAGTTACTTATTATTGTCTTTAGGAAAGAGGATCACGAACGAATGCCTGTTTATTTTTTGACGTATGTATGTGTAGTGGAGCTGCGCCAACAAAAAATAATGGTAATCGCAGCCTGTCCAATAAGTTTAATGAGTTGGTCTAATTAGCCCCTTCGCCTGTAAACAAACCTTTCTGTAAAAGATTAGAGAGTGAAGCTGCATGTATGAATGTATGTTATTGACTGTTGACATTGTGATTTGGGATTGGTGGGGTGGTTTTTTTTACAAACAATACGCCAGGTCGATAAGCAGATTCTGTTAAATAACGTTTTTTGCGGAGATATAGGGAACTCCCGTAATAATAATATCCTGTACGCTGATGTGAGTAGACATTTCCTTTTTAGATAGTGCTCTTAACTGAATCATTACGGGACGCACTATCTGTGATGCCCGAGTGAGCTGTTTTAATAACGAAATTGTGTTACTGTACACGGGTGGCTGGGTGCTTTATGGATACTGATATATAATCCTTGTGTGTTTATTTATTTTGTTGGTTTTCAGGTTGGATCTGCTGGACGCTGCTGGCGACTTGACAGTAGTCTCTGTATCCTGTCGTCATAATATGCCAATTGAGCATAGCTTCCAGGCTGAAAATGCGAAAAATGTTTTTCGGTCTATTTTCCAAAACAAGAGGAAGGATCGAAGTTGATAACATCAACAGTAATTTCAATTTCACCATTCGCAACTGACGTTTGCAGGTGAGCGGTCGGTCAGAGGCCAAAGTAAATATTTTGTTGAGTTTTTTAAAATATATTTTATCGTCATTTCATCCGCATTTTATCGTATACCGCATCATCATGATATGTTTTCCCAGAGTTCTGTTACACCACCCTATGTACATCTCCCTTGTACCACCAAATTGCGTAGGGATCCACATAGATTTTTTTGCAACTGCGAAACCCAATCTCGCTGGGTCAACTTGTAGAATGACTTATGTCTTGTTACTCTTTCTCTTTCTTGTTGAAAGCCACTTTACAGTCTCGGCGATATATCTCCGCCGCAGTCCGTTAGAGGTTACAACCTTTACATTACTTCTACAACCCTGTTATTTACTTCCTCCACTCTCTTTCATGATGGATTTTTGGTCATGTTTGCACAAAAAATTAGTTTTATATATATGTATTTTGTTATTTTGTGCTGCTGCTGCTGCATATGCTGCCACGGTTTTCCACCAATCAAATTTGGTGGACAATGATATCTGCTCCCCCTTTGAAGTCAAAAAGCATTAATAAATAATAATAATAAATGATATTGACATATGGAACCTGGTTTGATTGAACCTAGGTACATAAGTACATAGCATCAGTCAGCTCACTCAAAAATGCAAATTACAAAAAAAAATGACGACGACGACGATTGAGGTTCGTCTTCGTCTTGACTCTGCTCTGTTTGCTTGCACCAGTCCGCGTCTTATCTCCGCGTTGTTGTCCCGCGTGGCACTGCCGAACAACGTCGTTGTATTTATATATTTTTTTTATCGTATTCGCAATCTCGCAAAAAGAGTTGGAGAAACTCAGATTGAGAAATGCATCTCATCTCATCCACGAACGACGTTGTGTGGCAATAGGGTATTGACTTTTTTTCTTCTCATCTTCTTCTGGGTGCGCATGACTCAAAACTGTTTCATATTCAGAGCAAAAGAAGCAAAAAGATGTAAATCAACTAGTTGTTTCTTCTGATTGATGATGTAACCCAATGAAATGAAAATAACCAGGATCACCACCCTGAGTTCTGTAACCCCCAAGCTCTCCGAGCGAGCAACTACTTTTTTTTAAGGTACTACTACAAAAGCTCTGTCTGTTGTAGTCGTGTCAGCAGAGGAGAATGAGAAGAGGGCCGCCGACGAAAAGCGGTTCGTCCGTTCGACAGTTCCCCCTCTCTCGTAAAACAGATTTTTCGTAAAAACCAGGTTTGCTAAAATATGTAATATGCGTATATGTATATGAAATTAGTAGGGAGAAATATGTCAATCAAAAGCTGTGCTCCACTCACTCCTCGAGCAACAGCTGGCTGGCTATATAGAAAATTAGTAGGCATATAGTTTTTTCAGCGTTATCTCCATTCCGGTGTGCCCCCAAAGTTGTCTGCAGTACATCGCCCTCGTGTCAAAGCGTGGCTGATGTGCCACAACTTTTGCAATAAATGCTGAATATATATATATATATATATATATTGATGACTTCCCTATTCTCAAGAACCGCCTTGATGCCCACGTTCCCATGAATCTTTAAATAAATGTATGCATTTTGCAAAGCAAAACATGGAACGGACGGGGTACGCGTACGTATCATGGAATCAATATCAATACCAATTAAAAATGTATCCCAAATGTTTTCCCAAATTCTTGCTCCCACCACCACCGACCCAATACATTATTCTACATACATAACACACAAACTCCTCATCAGATTCTCTACATTATTATGTTTTCTTTTTCCGTATTTCACTTTCCCGTTTATTCCCTGCCTGCTGTAAATAGTGTAAAAATCCTCTTTCAGTTTCATTGCCCTGCCATGAACGTTATTATTAACGAATGCAAGGCACGTTAATTTTTTTTGGTATCAGCAGCAGACGCCACGGCCACACACTCCTGAAATGCATACCATACAGAACCGAGTTGAGTGAGAGTCGGTCACTCTCTCATTTCGGGAAGCAGCCCATCGAATTTAAAAATAAAAATTGGGATTATAATTATAATAATGGTGCGTAAATTCAGTGTTCGGGTTTTTACAACTCATATGCCGCGATGATGGTGATGGTGCTACCAGCCGCAGTCTGCGAAATCTTTTCTTTTTTGTGTGAAAATACACCAGGAAATTATAGGCTCCGCCAATTTGATCATCCCCAAATAGTTGTACGACGACACATCCATAAAATCTCTACCACGCACGGTGCTCATCATTTCATCATCATATCATCATCCGCAGCACAATTCACCATGAAGAAGAAGCATCCATCCTCTTGAATCCCTAGGAATAAAAACGCATAAAAGTTGATGTTGATACTGCCAGAGGCAAGATAGGCAGTAGGCAGGGGTGGATGGATGGATGGATGGATGGATGGAAACGCACCATAATATTTTTTTTCAACTCGTCTCTCTCTCTCTCTCTCTTTTGCGTAGTATATGTAACTAACTAACATCATCATGATAATCTCTTTGTTTAGTGCACACAGCTGATTTCCAATATTCTCGTATTATAGTTCGCAGTGGATGTAATAATCAGAATGAGGCAGCAGCAGGTTGTTTGTAGGTATGTATACTATATATTACTGTATACTGTATTGAAGACGAGTGAGTTTTACGGTACAATCTCATCATCATCACATTATTATTGCCCCGTCCGCACTAAAGCATAACGATACTTAGGTAGTTAGCTTACCTCTACTTTACTCTCTAACAACTCCGTAATGTCCGTAGTATCAGTGATATACCTATGTAATGAAAGTCCGTCGTTTTATTATTATAAAATGCAAATGCATGCACATCACATAACAATAGTATCGTTATCGTTACTACACGCAGCCAATGTTATTGTTTAACAGACAGACCTCTTGTTCATTGTTCATCATCATCAGGTTTCTTGATCCCTCGTTTTCTAATTGCGCATCGTGTCTGTGTTTTCTGCACACAGTGCAAAACATAATAATAATCATAGTAGTAATAATAATAATAACATGATATTAAAAACAGTTGTTCCTCTGTCTGCTATGTAGTCCTCCACACATGTGGAATCATGTGGAGATATAAAGTTGATGAGAAGCAAAATGGGTTAAGTACACACGCATTAACATTGTGTGTGTGTGTGTAGCTAGTTTAATCCATGTATGCACCCATTTTTTTGCACTTTATATCATCCCCATAATTCTACAGCTTATATGCATGCATGGATACTGGATACATACTTTGTCTCGCAAAACAAACGCGAGTCGTCCGCACCATTATTCGAATGCATACTCTTATTAACTAACACAAAGAAAATGTTTGATTGTTATTGTCAGTTTTACTACTACTCCTGGGCATCTCTCTTTAATAATATTCTACTAGACTAGACTAGACCAGAGCAGGCCAGACAGAGTCTCGATCAGATGGCGATGCTGTTTCTAGCTCAGATGATAAAAAATGTGTACAACAACTTACAATTAGACCTGTTGTTGTGGCATTCGCAATAATATTCACATTGCTGCTCTTTTGCGTCGTTTGCGTTTGTCCCCTTTGTTAATTTATGAGACGATATGATTAGGATTTTATGATGCTTTGCTTTGGCATACCAATAATAATAATCTCTTGTGTTCGGCTCTCTATACTTACTTACGACGACGACGACGACATGACAAGGTTTTATTAGGAGAATTATTATTATTGTGTCGTGGCTAGTGGGTTTATGCGTACCTAATAATGCAAAACGGCTGCAATAGATTGATGGAATTGATAGGTGGTCTATATAATAATGAAATGACATATGTAAGTGAGGTAGACTAGTTTAGTTAGATAGAAGATGTGTGTGTGTGTGTGTGCTGCGTGGTGTGGTGTGAGGAGTTTTGAAATATCGATTTTCTATAAAGGCCCAGGTGGTCATTAAACTGAGAACTTGTGATGTAATGGGCGATTGCCTCAGCTACTCAGCTTGAAGTGTTTTAATAAATTGAAAGTCGTTATTCGCTCCTTGTCATCTTGAAGCGTCCGCACTGGCCTTTGTGCTCGATCCACTTCTTGACTACTATTCCTGATAGGACACGGCGGAAATGGGAGAAATTGAATTGAAAATTGCTCAGAGAGATTGCTAAATTTCGATGTTAATTTTGCAATCGATTACCCAAGGGGTGAAAAATCATACTGGCTTCCCTCCCTCCCTCCCTCCCTACCCTTCTCTTTCACAATCCCACTGCATAACTTTATCCAACCTCTTCTGTTTTTGTGCTTTTTGAATAGAAAACCAATAACCCTAATTTGCATAAATATATCACAACCCGAGGAGGCTGTCTGTCAGTCTCATGCATTTATTCAACAATTTTCCAGCAGAGTGACTACGACAACAGGGGAATGACGCAGAGGAGAGGAGTTGATTTCCATGCAGTTGTGCCATCCATCCATCCATCCATCTATAAACAATAATAACTTATTGGTAACAAACAACGCAGAAAGCCAAGTTCAAGGATTTTTTGGGCATTTTGTGTAGCCATGCCATCATCGCTCGCGTGAATAGAGGAGAGCAGCGGAGCAGCAGGAATTGGCTTCATATGAATTCATAATATAATATTATTATTATGGGAAATCGGCGTGCTCCCCTTTTTGCTTGCAGCAGAAGAGAAGAAGGAGAAAGAGTGTGAAGAAACTGTGCATAATAATGCGATAGACTTCACTTCACATCAATATTCCACAATTTAGTTGGGTAAACATTTGTCACCTCGAGGCATCAACCGTGCCCTGTTTACACAAAAGCTTACCATACGATGATGTTGTCTCTCTCTCTCTCTCTCTCTCTGTATCCTTGAGAAATCCCAAGATAAGCTCAACATGTTTTCCTCCACACACTCCACACACAGACTCTCTGGGAATTTTTCAAACTTAAAAAATATCCCCAATCCAAGTTTATTTACATGAATTACGGCCGCTGTCTCTTCTGTCTGGGGCCAAGGGAAATGTGGATTTATTTTTTTATATATAGGTACGCGTACGTATTTATTCATACTTTTTTACGATGCACGTATTAGTTTTATTAACACGTTATCGTTAGATCAGCAAGACAAAGGCTGTATCTGTATCAGTTCGATCAAGTGGTCATTCATATATGATGAGTAGTAGTGCAAGCAATGCATGTGATGTGAGGAGGCCGCATCCGCTTCCGTCATCTAGTTCTCAAAGGAAGTCTCTAGTTGATAGGTTGTGGGAGGTATCCTTTGAAATTAAACTTAAAGCTTAACAGCCTACACGTTCGTACACTGAATATACCTATGCGTCATTGCATTGCATTGGGGTTTCTTCCTCTTGTTCAGCCTTAAAATAATAAGCACTGCACTTCACTGCAGTGAAATGGAACGTGGGATAGAAAGCCATTAAAAAGTTTTTCCATTGTTTGTGCTCTCCCCACCACACTTGCCCTTGATTTGGCAGGCTGTTGATGTGGGATTTCAAATCAGCAGTTGTGCAAAATCATGAACTGAAATGAACGACTCTACTGAACTCGCCAACTTTGACTTTCGTCATGCGCATGGGAACTATACAAATGTCATAGTTTGGTTATGCTGAATTCAGGAGATATACCTAATCTATATGGTTGGTTCGTTCGTTGATGGTTTCGTTCTTGGACTCAAGGGAAGTAGTTTTTGAGAATGTGCCGACTCAGCTGAAAATCGCTTGTGCAAGTTCAAGTACAAAAAAATCTATTTTAGCACAACCGCACTCACAATCAGTCAGTCTCAACCTTCTATTTGTTGTTGGTCGACGGTCTCTCGACCATGTCGAAAGGTTAAAAGTATATAAAAAAAGCAAAAGTTTAAACTGGATAAGCAGTTAGGGGTTAGGCGCGAAGGACAATATAATTTTCCTATAAAAGTATATAAAAAAGCAAAAGTTTAAACTGGATAAGCAGTTAGGGGTTAGGCGCGAAGGACAATATAATTTTCCTTTTCGTTATACATAGATGCCCTCTCGACCGAAAGAGGTCTTTGGAGGTTATATAATAGTATTATGCGCACTTTTTTTTAGCTGACTGGTGGTGACCTGATTTGGAAAAGCATCTCCTCCGGTCGGCCTACAAGAATGCAAGAGAGTAAAAAACTGGATGCGTTTATTATATAAAGTATACGAACTCGCTCGTTTTGCGTTTTGTATGTAACCCTAATTACGGACGGACAGACGAACCGACGGAGCTGTACTACATAATAAATCGCATGATGCGCCACAATAATTGCGGCTTGTGTTTTGCAGAGCACAGTCAAGTCGTAAAATGCAAAAAAATGTATGTTTTGTATATGTGTTACCCTATACCCTCATGTTTTCCGAATTTACACTCCACTACTGCTACTGCTGCATGTCCTCGTGATAAAGTGGAGGCTTAGAAACTGATGACGGTGTGGGCTCCTCACTGGGGTTTCACCAGTTAGTTGGCACAAGTGCACGGATTTTAGTTTAGCTGAGGATCGCACACGATCTGTCTTCTCTGCATAACGCACAACATGCCAAAATTGAAAATTTTCAGTGTGCACTAAAAAAGAGGAAAGGAGAAAGAAGGGTTGTTGGCGGGTCCAAGAGATTCCTTCAGAGAGGACAAGACACGACTACACCTCGTGGAGACTCGCAAAGTGTGGCACCTGAGCGAGGTGCGGTTCGTTCCTTTGTGCTTTTGCAAGAAAGAGGTAATCTAATATAATATATTTCCTGAAATGATCCAGTCAACTCTCCGCACCGATATATTATTTACGTAAACAAAGGCTCCTCCCGTCAAATGTCTTGCTGACGGTGGTGGTGGTAGATCTTCTTGAAAACTTTTATGATGATTCCACAATTTTCGGTGGGAGACAGGAGGGTGCATGCATCTTGCACACTCATTTCATTTCGTTTTCATTGGAACAGCAGCAGCAGTGAGCGATGATGAGCGAGGAGATGCGCCTCTGTTTCACGGTTGAGCCATCAAAGTGTGATGTGGTGGCACACAAATGAGAAAGGAACTCAATTTTCCTTTTCCCTGGTATTCAAATTGCAAATGGGAGGTAGGTGGCGACAAACACGTTAAAAGTGGTGACGGCTTCACATTGCGGCCCTATGCAGACAGACAGACTTTCCTTAGACATTTTTTTGTATGGGATGGGACGGGAGTGCCAGATTTTTTTTTTATCATTATGGTCGGTTTGAATGTGGCAGCAGCGAGTCCTTTGTCAACATATTTGCGAATTGGGAGTTCATAGTAATAAGGATTCCTTTGAAATGGAGGTATAATAATAATATGGTACACACGACGGAGCGAGCGGTTTCATGCGCACTAGTAACCTCATCTACCTCGACGACGACGACGACGACAGAAGGAAAGAAAAGGATGAAACGATGAGTTTCACAAATGGGGGGATTGCTTTATGCTGTTCCGTGGAATTGCACAATTCCTCAATTTCCCACACTCCTCTAATCCCTCCTTTATTCTTGTCTACTCCGTTAGTTGATTATAATATGAATGATGGAGGACATGGATGGAGGTTGTAATGGAAGCAATATGGGAGTGGCAAATCAGACTTTTGTTTGGAAAGGACATGACTGAAAACACAATAATAATGAGCGATGGGAGCTTAAAGGATTAAACGATAAAAGGAGAATTATAATTTGCATCTTTGAATATTCGAATAGTTTCACAACTTCAAACATTCCACAATCGTTCCATTTTTTTTACCTATGTTTGGTTATAATCTCTGAATGAATGTCCTAAACAGCATTGTCGCACATCTCTTTCGTTCCACAACTCTCAACTCAAAGCGCTTTAAATTGTATATCGATATTGAATATCGATTTTGTTTTTTGGAATACCACCACCACCTTACAAGTAGGTACGCTCTCTTTTTGCTTTCCTAAAATCCGAGTGAAAGTTTTCGGAGAGTGGGCGACCAGACCAGACAGACCAGGTATTTCTTGGAGAGAATATTTGCTGTTTTGGAAACTATATATGAGCAGGCAGGCGTAACTTATATGCGCTGCTGCATGTCATGTAACTGATTGTGAGTACATGTCGGTAGATTAGCCATACATTCATATATATGGTATGGTAAGTAAAGTAATACTGGTGGTGGTGGTGGAGGTGGACAAGGAAATGTATTGATCCTCAAGTCTAGCAGAGCTGTAGTGGAGAGTGTACCAACAAGATTATTGGGATTTTGAATCCTTTCTCTAGTGAAAGCTTCCAGTCCAGTCCAGTCCCCCCCTCCTCTGTCCTCCCTTCTCATGGTGTCCACTACTCCTCCGTTCCTCTGTCAGCTGGGCGTCCTCCGCTTCCTTAAAAAAAGAAAGATTCTACAGAAAAAGGAAATAAATAATACTGCTTGCTGAGATATTTGGGATTCCTGGATGGATGGAAGACACACACACGTACAAAAAAATGCATAAGTAGTGTGTATTTAGGGAACCATATGGCAGTTTTTTTTATTTCCTTGAAGCAGGAGTGTAATTGGATATTCTGTGGGATTCGAGTGAAATCTCCCAGTTTATTTCGCAACCAGTAGTATCCAGCAGTATTTGCTTTTGCTTACCACTTTGTGGCAAATCCCCACACAGAAATGCCTTAATTTAATATAATGCAATGCTGGAAAAGTGTGTTGTTGGTTCACGGGAACTGCATAAATTATACATTGCCATGTCTGTACTGCTCGGCTCCTACAATTACCATGGGAAGTTGGACGGATATGGGTACTACTGCTCTGCTGGCATTGAAATGGCAATAAGAGTGAGTTGAGTTTGAACGGTGCAGGAATAGGAATCCGAGCCGAGCTGGGGATAAAACAAATATTTGGACAATGTATATAGACTTGATGGTAGCCCTAGCGGTCACCACCGCCGCTTTCTGCTTTCCTGGAATTTTGTTTACTGTTTCGCCTGTCTGGAATTGTTGTTGCAATAAATACCTGAGATTCGTTCGTGTTTCGTGTCGAAGGTTACAAGATACATACAATTCCAATGTCATAATATTCTTCACGACCCCCCACGGAGCACAGTCATGACATAAATGTTCAGTTTACTACCACGTTCCCCAATTCCCCATCACCACGTTCGCCCAGTGTTGTAAAGGCCTTTGTTAGCATCACCTTATTGGTTGCTTGAAATTAGATTTCTTTTCAATCATTATTTCTGCAAAATCCAATTCCACCTGAATCTAACAAAAACCAGCTAGCTTTGGAAGAGTCGGAGTCGAAACCGAAAGCAATTCCGCGTGATGTATTATTATTATTATTATTATTATTTCAGTTCATTTTCCGCAATTTCTGGGAAATCCGACTGGGATATATAGGTAAACGACCTTAATTGACGATATGACAAGCCGACAGCAATGGAGAGAGAGGGAGAGAGAGAGAGGGACGCTTTGCAAAACAAGACAAGTTTGGAACGTGTATGCATGTACAAAAGTCCTATCAATTATTCTCAATCGACTTTTCTCGTGTAAATGGAACAAGACACCGTTGCGAGGATCCAATTACAGACTCATTTGCGTATTCCGTAGAGTGAGTGTGTAAAACATTCAGCGCATTATTTGGAGCGTCTTCATCCATCAAAACCCCCCACCAATGATCCACATGCACATCTCTTTTTCAATACTATTCAATCCTGTCCTCCTCCATTAGCACTGACTTATTTCTGAGTCTGAGGAGCCCCGTTGCGGCCTCTGCCTTTCTTCCTGTCTTGGAAAGGAAAGGAGGAAAAAGGCATTCCACTTCCTGAAACATTCAATCAATACATTTTCTCTGGTTTATCTCCCCACTCATATTTCCGCCAGCCAGTATTCCACACAAGGGCGGCGGGTGGACTGTGAGTTGTTGCCTAAAATATAGCAAATAGCAAACAAGGCGTAATTCTGGAATACATTGTGGAGCAGGGAGAGCGATCGTCGAGAATCTATAAAAAATGTTTTGACAAAGACAATGCAAAGCAAGGGAGCATGCTATTGAAAGAAAAATACTGTTACGCAATGATACTTTGATTGTGCTGAATTCGGATTCCTTCTTATTTCGCTCACACTTACCATTCATGAGCAACTACATATTTGCACACAAAGACAAAGAGAAAAACCAAAATGCTTGTTTCCCCCATGTTCCACTGTACACTTTTTTGCCGTCAACAAGGGAGAGAAACTGCGTAGTTAAAATATCCTATATCATCATGTTGCATGCTCATCGTACACATTCGGATGTTGTTTTGTTTACAGCTCTCTCTCTCTCACTGGAAGCACTCCCTACACAACAGGGTTTTGCTTGGTCGGTTGATATATATTAAGCAGTTACTCTGTTTCACTGGATTCTCCATATGTATCGCCTGCTGAACGAACACACTATTTTTTGCCCGCTTGAGCCTCCAGCGACACATCATATTTGCCGTTGACCACACAAACACACACACACTGTGTAAATGGTTAGACTGGCAGTTTGGTTGGATCGATAAGTTAATGGCCTTCTTGCCCTCGACTACTAAGCTAAGCCAAAACCAGAAAAAAACTGGAAGTCTTTGGAGCTTTGCACAGAAAGAAAAAACAAACGTCTTGGTGCTAGAGAGAAAAAAAATTATGCCTTTCTGATTGGAATATTTTTTGGTCAAGAAGTTTCGTCGTCGTCCTCATTCGTTTTTGGGGGGATCCGCATACAATAAGTACCAAAAATATCAATTTTTCATGATGCGGTGCTGATTGGTACGCTTTGAATGCGGATTGTAGAGAAAATATGTTGAATTGACATGAGCTCTTCTGGCTTTTCAATACGGTTAAATGAATGCTGCCGACGTTAAACGGGGTTACAGCTAGCAAGTTTTTACCTGGTTAGTCATGAGTGAGTAGAGTTTGAAATGGAAAGTGTGTCAATAAATATAAAGACTGGCATCAACTGGGTGATGATGATGATGATGAGGTTGACACACTTGCTAATGAACCTATTTATTTACCAGTGGGAATGCTTTAGGAATTTCCATTCATTCATTCATCTTTAGTCTTGCTTGACTAGGTACAAATTTCTACAATATAGGTAGGTAGGTAGGTAGGTTATAGGTTATAAAGATGGGGGATTTTCGTATCAAGTATTTATTTCTCCGTCTGGGTGCAAACTATAACTAGGTATATATACTCACGAACGAGACACGGGGTAATTTCGCAATGTCGTTTCCAG
Organism: Dicranocentrus wangi; assembly: GCA_036850665.1. Classification (NCBI taxonomy): domain Eukaryota; kingdom Metazoa; phylum Arthropoda; class Collembola; order Entomobryomorpha; family Entomobryidae; genus Dicranocentrus; species Dicranocentrus wangi. The sequence goes on from JAANSN010000720.1 coordinate 41,909, forward strand.
CGTAGTTTCTTCTTGGACTGTTTTAGTGACACAGTGAAAACTTAATTTAGGATGATAGAATAGAAAGCAATAATATGAGGTTGGAGGGAAGATTTTTTTTGCAGTCCTCCGTCCCGTTTGCCCCCTTTCTCCCCACGTTTTTTTTTATTTACTTGGAGCATTGGAGCTTATACTCCCCATATTCCTCCATCTTACGTACTTGCTCACTCATATTTAGTTGCTGGTGTTGTAACCAATCGGACTAGTAGTAGTCCTCTTTCTCTCCGCTCTGCCGGCAACTTACTGCCATTCCAATAATTTCCCAAGAGGTTCGTACCTGGAATCGTATTTCCTTCATTGGATAAAGTGTCCCTCTTAATGGCACATTCCCCGAAACAATAACTGGGTAAGTAAATACTGAATTGTTTTTCGTGGTAGCGCAGTCATCCCATCCATCCGTATTCTCCGTGTGTGACCACTTAGTACTTAGTTACCTCATCCCATCCCAGACAAACTCGTGCTTTGTGCCCTCTCGTCGTAAAAAGCAAGTTGGCGACAGCCAACCAGAACCACCAGCATTGCATTATAATATTGTTTGCAAAAGGCTTTTTTGCCTTCCATATGAATGAACGAGGAGGGAGAACCATTATGTATTGTTTACCAGCAGCTTTCTCCAATTTGAAGCAGCAGTGTGTGGGAAGAGGAGTGTGTGGCGTCTCAAAATACGCTTTTTAAATCCCCTGAAATGCAGACACTCTGCGCGTTTTTATTATTCATATTCCGTAATTCCGAGAAAATTCCTCTCGATTTCGGTGTGACAACCAGGAGGGTACCAAATTGTCGTAATTGGAGCACAATGAGTGACAGCATTGAAGCAAGAAAGTGCTCGTGTGACTTTCTACGAAAAGCAAAAGCAAGCGTGTCAGTGTCTCATTGTCGGTTGTGTTGTGAGCCTCTTGGAAAATAATATAGAGTATGTATCCGTGTGGGTTATCCTTTTTGGAGATTGCATAATGGAATCGGAGTGTTATGGTAGACATGCAAGGGAAGAGGAGTTGTTTTTTTTCTCCGAGCGAAGCGAACCTTTGGCACAAAGTACGTTGCCCTTTCCGTCGTGGGAACAACGCTAATACCAGTATTTTTTTTGTTCTTGTGTTCGCTCGTGGTGATGGTGATACGGTGGTTAGCCTGGCGCATCCATAAAAATGGATAGTGCGTATGAAGCTTACAAAAAAATTGTGAGTCCACATGAAAATATAGGAGCAACTGCTGGACCAATGCCTCTCGCCGCGTGTGTGTATGCGTTCGCTCCTGTATGCACTAAACCACAAAACTAAAACTAACCAACCTTCTCTACTAAGTATTTATCTCTGCATATTATCCCTCACTACTACCTTCCGCAGAGCTAATTAGCTCGCTTAGACTTAGGCTTAGGCGGTCTCCTCTTCTGCCTGTAAGTGAAGCCACACTAACACCAGCAGCGTTGCGTTTTGGCTGGCATGTTGCCGCATACAATCCAGCAAAGCTTGCTTGCTGCGCCACGTGAAAGATATTATTGGACGCGGAAGCTGGAATGGAAAGGATGGGACATTAAAACTCACCGTGCTAATAATAATGTCACTCTTGCTCATCGAGCCACAATTTTAAAGCTTCTCTCTTTGACTTTGAATTCCAGCTCGTTATACAGAAATACTAAAAACATTTCAGGTTTTGTACGTGAATACTTATGATGCGTGGTTTGTACATGTACATACTTGCTCAAGCGAGATAGTCTCCAAGGTTTTCATATAGGATCTACTTACTTGTACAAGTCACACCACGAATGCTATGACTGGGTAATATGGATATTTTGTTGGAAGCAGGCTTGCTCACTCCTGCCAAAAAGGCATGTGTGATGATGAGGGATGCGTCCAATTTATAATTTGGAGACTAGTCGTACTCACTCACAAATTGGTTGTGTACCTGAGGAAAAAGTGATTTACTGGAGGAAAAAATGTAGTGACAGTGGCAACACGTCTAATTTGAGACGGCACATGGGTGCCTCGTCAATGTCATTAAATGGGAGTGCGCAACAAGACGCGCAAACTTTGTTTCACAACAAGGAATAATAATAAAAATGCATGATATGATGAACATGAACAACATAATATATGACATTCCATATAATATTCTGTAGGGAACAGGATAGTGCTAGCAGGAGCAAGGAGGATGAGGGATCTAATAAAAACATCTTGTTTTTCGCAAACACGACAGTGTTATTACAAACGCGTCTCATCGAATCTCATGGAAATGTGCGGGCATGTGTACAACTTTGTGTACAAACTTTGAGCATACGAAATTTCATTTCATTCACTTCACTACGTAGCCTGTGTTACTCCGCCCGCTCTCGGTTCCTATGTAGCGATAGCGAATAGCCTGTAGGCAGGGATTTGTCGTGGGCTACGAATTCCAAAGAGTAAATTCAGTAAAGGATATAGGAGCATATTGGTGTGAAATATCCGCATGGCTTAAATATTTCACTATCACTTTGCTTTGCTCCCGAGTCCCGAGCACAGCGTTCCTTTGACGACTTCCCACTTCTTATTTACAATTAGAAATTCCAGTGCCGTTTAGCCTCAAGTCAGCCTGCTCCATGCATGATGGCATTATCAGAGGTTTCTTGGACCAAGAATTGGCAGCAGCAATCTGACTGATGCATGTGAGCAAGAAAATAAACCTGATGATGGGATGGGACGGCATAGGTTGAATGTCAGCGGCGGATCAAAACGATGCGATGCGATCCCTCTCTCCATCGCAATCTCCATTTCACTCCTCTTCTTCCAAATGACATTAACAGGCATTCCGTTCGTTCATTGAGGAGCAGAAAAAACGCCAGCGATGGATCCCTCCGCGTATTGCAAGGCAATGAAGCAGCAGGAAGGAGATATAAACAAAACCTTGTTCATGTCCTCCGCATACTACAACAAGCTTACGTACGATATTATTATTACACACCCCACTTACGAAGGAGTGGATGGAGTGGAGTGAGCTGACTGACTAGTTACAAGGAAGTTGAATAAAAAAAACTGGCGTTTTGGCACGGTCGCAAGTATCAGTAACCGAAAATAGTTCGGCAAGAAGCGGATATTTTTTCCCTCTGTGGAATTAGTCAGAAATAAGAGATGGAAGGAGGATGGGGGGGATGAGGGGATTGCAACAACTCAAGTTTTCAATGCATAAATATAAAGTGCACACACACACATGTTTACACACACTCCGTCCAACTTTTTCTTCTCCCGTGCAGCAGTATGGAGTATGGAGGGAGTATCGTGTATGGATGTAGAGACAGCCAGGAAAATTTACAAACTGTGTGTATTTTTTAAATATATATTTGGTGAAGGTAAAATATTGCAATGCAACAAGGAAATCCTTCGCTCACGTTGTCCCCATATCTCACTTAAAGAGCGAACAGCAGCAGGAGCAGCACAGCAATTTCCGAGCTATATGATCCGTAATCCGGATTCTCGTCCTCTTCTTGTTCAATAATAATGTGAGTGCGTTGATGCAACGTGCTCTTTATTACTTACAGACTGGGAACATGTGATGTCGTGATGTGGTGATGGTGGTGGTGGCGTTGTGACATCTCGTCATGCCTGATGCACTCCTTTTTAGCTCATATAAATTTAAACTGTGGCAATGAATTTGAACTTTGGATTTTTTCCATGAAGAGTACTTCCAAGAGCCGTTCCGTCATGCATATTCAGTACATTTGTGTCGAGTAATGGCGCTGAATTTGTTAACGCCACAAATGTGGGGTAGCTAGTAGCTAGCTAGCACCTCCCGTGAATTTATCCTCCGTCTTGGCCACATTTGAAATGAGTGTTTGACATTTTGCGCGAAGGTTATTTACAAAGGATGATGACGTGAGAGCCCTGCTCGCTTGCCCGGACTGCTGCTGCTGACACACTCTCTCTGCCATTTGCTGGGTAATTTTTCTTCGGATTCAATTTTCAGAACCAAACCAAAGAGCCATCCTGCCCAGCCCACTTTCTGGGTAGAAAGCAAAGGCGCAGTTTGGGGCTGCTCTACTGCTGCACCAAGTTATCACGGCTCCATTTCTTGTGTAGTCAGTCATAAGTGGAAATATCTCTTCCAGTCGCTGAAATCAAAGGGAATTCCTGAGAATCATTTTTAATAATAATAATAATAGTTGGTTGGTTGTTGGAATTCTGTGGAGCAGAGAGAGGGTAGGAAGAAGGCGAGAGGCACAAGCTCGTTTTACATTACATTTCCCATTCTATTTCTTGTTATTATTATTATCAGCATCATATCATCATGTAGGCCTGCCTGCATGCTCCGAACTTTTCAAAAGGTACTCTCAAGATCAGCAAATTGCGGGACGTACCTAAAAACACAAAGAAAGAACCAAGGAATAAGATGGGTTCGTTATCTACTTATAGCCATTGTGTAGTGTCACGGTCTACTTGAAACACAAACGAAATAAATGCAGAATTACACAAGCGAGCGTGTTGTCAAGGAGGATGTGTGGTGAAGTCAAAAATACATATACAGAAATAATATAATAATTTTTTCTCTACCACTGATAGTGCAAGAATGTAGAGAGTGCACCGTCGTCAGAGTCGGACTCGCCTCACAGAGTTTCCAAGGACAGCAGGCTTTTTTTGGGCTAAAATCTTAAATGTGAATTTCTTGCTCGCGAATTATCCCTTGTATTGTATTACGCATTATCACCACATTTGTCTCGCAATGAACCAAGACTGATTAGACTTGCTTACTACATTCCATCCCGTTGTCCCTGTTGCTGCGTTCGCGTTGTTTGAAAAATACCAATACTCCTGTCCATTATCAGCAGCATTATTATCCCTCCATTCGTTTTACAATAAGAGTTAGTGAGTTACAAACCTAGTCGTGCCATGCCAGCCGAGCCTTTTTGCCGTATGTATTCCGACAGGCAGGGTATTCTTGAGTCTTCTTGATGGTCATTGAGCGGTGCACTCTTGCAGAACATCTATGACAAAGGAAAGGACTCTAAGGATGATTATTTGCCAAATTTTAGAAACACCTTTAAAGCTTGTCTCCTATTTTTGCCATTATTTCGCAATTTGGATTTATCCAATCTGCTACTGCAAGAGGATTTCTCTGCCTTGTTGCACTGGTGCCTGCCTGCGCCTAGGTACAAACGAGTAGATAGATATCATGATGTGAGAAGGATATTCACCAGTTGTAATTACGGAGGAAGTTTGAAGTTGAGTCAAAATTAGTATTGCCATATTTGGTATGCATCATATCCTTTAGAAATACTTATTTCTCCTTGCTGGCCTGTGTAATTTTCTAGTGAAGTCAGCACCCCTACAGGAGGAGGATGATACAGGCTTTCGATTCTCTAGAAGAGATATTACAGAGCCGCAAAAAAGAAATGCTTAGGGAAATCCTTGGAATCCTTTCCTCCAGTGACTAATGATCCCTGCTGGTAGTATAATATTGTGTTTAGTCGACTGAAAAGTATTTCCGGTTGAAATAGTGCATGTAAGTAAGTATGTGATGGGAGGTAGTAATTCTAAAAGAAAAATGTCAATTAGTGCTTCCTTCCAAGTCTCTCTTGTCAGTAGTTTTTGTTAAAGCATGATTTTGATTTCATAGGCTGGCTCTGTTTGGTTGAATAATATGAGAACGAACGAATGTGGTGGCGTCTTATTACATACTACCGCCGGTCGACACACATGTCATGTTGCGGAGAGCGTAATGGCTGGTCATCGGGTTTCGTGGTGGCTCCGTCCGTGGCTCATGCCAAGAGTTTCTTTCGATGAAATTTTATTCCAAAGGAACTGAGGTGCATTCTCACTCAGTCAGTTCAGACTCTGCTAGCTTATTTATTACGAGTCGGTAAATGAACTGGAGTTTTTTAACCTCCGCCGTCATGCACAATAGCAATGTTTCATTACTGCAGCTAATTTCCTCGTCTAAATAAAAAGGGTAGCTAAACCGGAACTTTCCCCATTGCTCCTTTTTTTCACTAGATTACTACAAAACACAACATTTGTGCTCATGTGCTCGCAACACAAAACACAACACGATGATGATGATGATGATGACGACGATGATAATGCTGATGCAGTGAAGAAGGAATGGGGTAATAATGGGAAGCTAGTTTTTAGCACTGTTGTTTTTTTTTTAACCGTTTGTTTCAAGAGGAATGCTGAAATCGCAGTAGTGGTGCTAATCACTTTAAAAGCAAGCATGTACCGGAACGGAGCTGTGGGAATTTTC
>JAANSN010000721.1:0-48050 GCA_036850665.1 Dicranocentrus wangi
TATGTTTATATATTGTCTACGTCAAGTCCAACCTCAACGGTTAAAACACAGACTTGACTTACGTGGATTATGGCTACATAAAAAATTCCAATTTCTTAATACACACTCCCTGTCACCCATAAAAATTCCAGTTGAAAAACTGTAATCATAACAATCTGAGTAGCAGCATGAGTATTGCAGATTCCTCAGCAGAGGATTTGAATTATACAGAAAGAATTCCAGACAACCAACCTACTCATAACGTTAATCATTTAGGATTATCTATATTATTCTCAGTATCATTTTTCTCATGGTATACTTGTTCCCCTCATCGTTACCTCGTACCGTTGAACATACCTTCGGTATCACGTTTTTATGGAGAACTTGAAATCATCCGTTTACACTGTATTCCCCAGCACACTTGCAGAAAAGTCAACGCGAGTAACGTTCTCTTCACTAGATTCATGATTTTAGAAAAAAAAAATCCCAGCATCACTCAGCTTCAGCTTTGTCCTCAAGCACACAGAGATAGAGCATGTGGCCAGGAGAATCCCATAATCTTGGGTGAGTTCGGTAGGTGCTGGTCAGCAAATTTGCAGTAGACCAAAGCCTAGGGTAAGGAATGTGATGGGACAATACCATTCATTTTATGGCAGCAACTAAAACCAAGGTTGTGCATTCCTTGTGAATAATCGTCGTTACGAGCAGGGGTTCTCTGGTCCCACCATAAAGTTTGTAGCAGCTCTCCGGTCCTAAGCCGTAATGATATTACTAATGTAATGAGACAGTTGTTTTGTTGTGGCGAAGATGATTACTACCTTGTATGTATAAACTATGTAGGATTTTCATTTCACTGCTTCCACTTTCTCAGTAGAAGAAAACGCTATACATTTCGTACAATAATATCAAAACACATTCTTTTGGACTGATATAAATAATAATGACGATAATGATGGCGCACTGTGCTTTTGTAAATGTATTGAGACTATTACTACTCGGGGTTAGTTTGGATTTTATGGCTTCACTTGTATCATTTGGGTGAAAAACTGCATCATCAACATACCTAAAACTTGTGTAGCTACTAACAATTTGTTGCATATTGTGTCAGTAGTAGTCAGAACCAAAGACCTTAATAAGAACATCTTTGGTCAGAACATTGCTATACCTTAAAAAATGAACTACGAAGACAAATTAGTTACTCAACTACAAAAAGTAGAAAACATTTGAAAAATAATACTTGCATTTGCCATTTCATTTTCTAGTGGAGCATTCTCCAACGGGGTAGTTTTACTTGGTCAGTGTAAGATATTACGTATATTTAATTTAATGCATCCTCCTGTTTTTCAACTGCAACCGGAGCCCGCACATTACTCTACATGTACACGTAAGTACTCCCATCATAATATGGCATGCTCAAACTGATTTTGAGTATGAAAAACGGACAAGACTATTTTTACATGTACATGCATATCTTGAACTTTCTTGATGATAATAAATGTAGGAAAAGTATACCTGCAAGCTTGAAAACACTCGAGAAAATGAAAATCTGCATTCTGCAAATGAACCTTTCCCTCCAAAAATTGCAATATTTCTATGTTGTGTATACCCTCGTCCATCTCTTCATTCCGGTTTTTACGCGAATCTGGTTGCAGAAAAGAAAAAAACGAAGCCAAACCCTTTTTGATTTCATCCCTTTCCTTACAGGCTTCTTGCTCTCAACATGTGTACTTTGCAAATGCTGTATATCTTCGGGTTGTCAATGAATTTAAGAATAACAATATGAATAATTTTTAGTGAAGAATGAGTCTTAAGATACTAGTACTAAATTCAACACATTTTTGAACCATGAATTGAAAAACATGAAAAATACATACATACTGACCAGTAGACCATATTAAGAAACGAACTAATAGGGACAGGGGGTCTCAAAATCCTGGAGCATTTTTTCGACTAAAACCAGGTAATAAATGAAAGGCGTTTATAATGAAGCTAGACACCTGCAGTTAACTGAGAATAAAATTGCATCAAATTATTATGCACCTTTATTGACTCGCTGTTTTGCGGGAATGGTCTATAAGACTGCACCTCAGATGCACCGCTGTCCAAGCGTCTGCAGATGAAACTTTTTAAGAAAGAGTGATAACGAACACATGCATTGAAGTTTGGCAACCTCTTTGCTAGCGTACTATTTTTATTTTAGCAAATGCATCATTTGCGAAACTACAAAGAAACTAGAAGTACTGGGTACGTACGTTGAGCATAGTCTAGCCAAGTAGCCACAAGTATTCGGTCGTTTGGAATGATAAATTAATGCATAGCGAGATGAGAATCAACTTATTGTACAACTGTTGCGTTGCACTCATGTGATAAAAAAATCCAGGTTGCAATGCAGCTGCAACGGCCATTTTTTGCACATTAACTTGAAAATGCATTGTATAAATCTACTGCAATCTGTCAGTTGGTCTAGTCTGGGTGTAGACATAAATTCATTTGGAAGCTAAGCTTGTATTTGTAAACCCCAACGACAATAAAACACTATCATTTTTACAGCAAACAATGCATGCTACACATAAGAAGTCTCCGTGTTAACGTGATTAATATATATCCAGTATTTTGAAAGATACAGAATCAGAATACAGAAAAAGACCCATGCTGCGACATACCAATTATCAATATATAGAACCAAATGACCAAATGTCAATTTCAAATACATGAGCGGAATAGAAGATTGCAGTAGTATTTACTGTAGTTTTTAAAATAATTGTTAGTATAGCAAATCTAAAAGTAAATTCGGTTATTATTATTAAAGGCAAAGCGAAGCGAACTTCGTAATGCAAGTTTGAAATTTCATGAACGCTTCCGTGAAGCAAGTTGAAGTTCGCGAATGCCATCTTCGCAAATGAGAAATAACCAGAAAGAAAGGATATACACGAGAGGAGAGTACGCATGGAAATACTGCAATATAATACTGCACGATGGGGTTACCCTGTATCTCAAAATGAGTTAGCCACGCTAGGCTTCCCGGCAGCTACTTTGTACCTACCTAGACAGACAAACGAAAACCAGACTGGTGCAGACTGCAGACTACCAGACCTAGACCTAGACAACATGTTATGTAGGTAAGTTACGTTACGCTGAGATTTTTATTGCTTCCTTCGTGCTCATCGACTTTATCCGGTGGTATGATATGCCGATGGTGAGGTAAAATTCCGACGTAAGGTAATACACCGCACTGCACATATATCTATTTATTCAATTTTTACAGCACACACGGGAGAGCATAAACAACTTTATGTGGGTTGTTAAATGCGAGTTCTAAAATTGAAATTATGAAAATATATGCAAGCATGAAAATTTGTGAAATCATTTTTTTAAACTATGATTTTGATGTGTTTACAAGAATAACGTATAAGAAAATTCAGTGGGCAATAGGAATAATTTAAAATGAATGATTTTTCCAAATGCTTTTAATAGGGTCAGGGTCAAGTTAGGATGCATAATAATATCATTTGTGAAGTCTGCATAGATTATATTATATCTCTATTGAAGTCTGTCATGGAGCAAAGAGGAAATGCGAAATATTGTTCGCCGTGGTTTTAAGGGATGTAGATGTGCGAGTACTAGAATTTATATACGTACGTATTCGAGTAACAGTCGCTAATCTAGATGGTCACTTCATATGGTGCTAGGTTCGGAACTATTTTCTGGTCAGCAAGGAGTGAAGGTTAGCACAGATGGAGGATCGTAGCCACAATTGTACCGTCTTTGTTCCACAGTGTTATCAGAGAAGTCATAAAACGAGTGTTAATCCGATAACCTCCGGTACAGAATGTGGGGAGCTATCAGACAGTGCGCCTATTCCACACTATTCCCTACTTACATTTTATTATGCTATTGTATTCAATACCATCCTGTCGACTATTCATATATACCTTATCTATATTTGACTACATACATATACAAAGCATTACACGGTTCTCTCTGACTTCCATAAACTAATAATTTAAAAAAATTCATTGATTCTAACAAAAGACTACGATTTCTTTGAGACCCAGAAGACTTTTCCAGCCAACCAGTTTGATACACAATAGTTTCCTCATATACTGTCAACAACCCTGTCAGTAAAAAAAGATGTGTTCATTGATCTGACAGAATTAAGTCGAATTAAAGGTGTCTCTGATTTCATTGCTTGTCGACCGCTTATTGAATGCAAAGTATTGTTGCTCTGCTGCATTAAGCGTAACACATTTTTCCTCTCTACTACCACACACGCAGGGACTTTCCCATACATGTGACATTTTATAAAATCTTTACACATAAACTAAAAGGAGCAGGTTGACTTGACAGACACGACATGTCATGTGGTCGTATATACATAAAACACAGTTAAAGTGCCACAAGGGAACTCTTGTGATCAAATTGTACGAAAGATTCAGCATATGAATGTACGCAAATGCGATACATTGCAACGGATATAATTCCATTGAAATATTCATATTTAATATCACGTTTTACTGTATTTGTTATTTGTTACATTATCATGTTTGTAAGCTAGTTTTTGTTTATACAAAATACCTTCACATGCTTTGTAAGGTATGTGTATGTACCTTATATTTACATTTTACAAAACTGTCAAACGGATTACTGCTTCCAGCAAAACATTCTAAATCCGGGTTCCCATTTCTCTAAGCCAGTGACCCAGTTTCAACATTAAATATCCCACACATCCACCCACATAATTTCCAACACATGAGTCGGAGGAAACGACCGTGTGAGAGAATATCTTTTGAAGATTTTCAGTGACACCATTACAAAGATTCGAAACAAGATATGATTTTCCAACATATAATTGAATTCACCTGCCTACCTGTCAGCCACAATCGTTCTACTAACTGTCAATTGTCAGGGAATTCATGGATTTTAATGTTGAGGTGTGTGAGAATCCTAAATCCTGTCAACCAAAAGCCACCTACAGTACCTGTAACTATACTACCACGGGTTTATACTTATTTATAGAAATGCACGACCAGTCTCCGTTCTCAGATATTGTAAAAGGGAACAGGAAAAACTAAAAAGATTGCACCTGCAATCATGCTTGCCTACTCGCAGAGGGACTTTTTTCCAAAAATTCTCTAACTTTATTCTCGACTTGGTTTGACGTGTTTATGTGATGGGAGTAAGAGTAAGTGTACAATTCCCTCAGAATCCTGGGTACAAACACTTGGCAAGGACGGAAAAGGGTCCCAGATCTAGAAATGGAATCTTTAAGGCTCGGTAGAGAATATACCCGGCTAGAGACATACAAAGAAACTATGATGTGGAAGAAAGATATATTTACAGAGCATGATTTGAGAAATGAAATGAAACTCTACTTAGGAATTTTTTACTTTCAACCATCCATCCCCTACTCTGTACCGACGTCTTTTTAGGTCATCTCTTCTCCTTCAGAGTTTGAAAAAAAACAGGCAATGTAATATCTTGAAAAAAATACGCGTTCCTTCCTGTTACACCCCTCCAAAAAAATTTCATAACTTTAAGCCATCCGTAAAGTATTGAAAGCTACTGAGGCTTTATATTACACATGATCAAACAAGCATTCGCTAAAGGGCCCAGAGTAAGTACATACAAGGAAAAGGGATTAGAAAATAGATTTTTACAGAAACCAGTATAGCCACATAAAAATATGCGTTCTGTTCTGCGATAGTGATAATATATCTTTGCGCACTTTTCGATGTTTTAATGCCATATTATTTTAAGACTCACACTCCCTCCACCCTAAAATAACTCTCCAATCTCCATTATATAACAAGTGTTTATTTGATTTTAGTCGAGAGCTTACAATTGTTATTTGAATCAAAATGAATCAGAAACAAACGATGATGTAAGACATATATATTTGGTTTAATTCCCATTTTTTGTCTCTCACTATTTAAATGTTTTGGCGAGTGACAATTTTGCTTCGTCTTGACTCCTTTTTGGTTCTCTCTCAACCACCATAAGATATATTTCTGCAAACTTATGCGATACGAAATCCAATCCAACCAATGTAATTTCGTTTCCCAATGTGCATTGGATATAAACGAAGGGCCTCACTCAAATGATAATGCCTATGTCATTCATACATACGTCCTGCGGAGTCATACATACGTCTGTAAAATACCTTTTGGACTATATCGAATCGATGTCATTTTGCTGTCCTCATTTATGCTTTGATTGTTAAAAATTCTATGCTCGTGCTCATTATATATCGTTTGGTTCCAGGTTTTGAAGGAAGTCGCAACTCAAAATGAAAGTTAGTTGATTAAGCCAATGGCCTAATGACCAGCCGTAGCATCGAAATAAGTTGCAACCAGAAATGCATTCAAGACCAAATGACATTATCCATACTATTTTTTTACATTAGAATTACAATGGAAGATGCAGTGCAAATGCTTTCTATTTTAGTGTGGGTATATTACTTTTAACAAGATAAATTAAATTTCTTGTGTGGTCGTTGTCTGAGTGTGAGCGAGCACCCTTATACTACCTTGTCAGACAGAGGTTGCATTAATGCATCTCAGTAACCTCAAACAAACTTCATTAGCATATTATAAGAAAATAGAATGTTAAATTGGGAGAAGTGCATACAATAAAGATAAATATGAAAACACAAAGATGTGTGATGCAATATAATGCAACAGGAATAAACCACAAGCCAGACACTTTTATGTAAAACACCGCTAAGCGGAATATGAAAACCAGACATAAATCCCTACTTTTATATATTATGAGTACATATCGTCATTGTGCATATCTACAGGACTTGGATTTTATACTCACACAGTAAGTACATTTAGAGCGTAAGTTCTTCAGTTTGCAGCAGAACATGCAATTCTGGTGTATGCGTGATTGCAGCATTGTCTACATACAATTTACTACACCAGTACCCAAATGCATATTGGTAAACTTGTTATATAATCCATAAAAGTTGAAAGTGTAGTGCATCTCTTCCTGTCTAGTCTGTCTGGCAACAGAAAAAATATACACATAACCTTTAAGTTTAGTAACACCAAAGTTCGTTAATATCATGCCATCACATTCGAGGCTTGAAGTACCTACCTGCTACATCCTCTCATCCTTTCAACTCTTTTATAACAAATCTCTGTATCCCGCTTCAACAAAATGAATACGTGTACGTGCATTAAATGTAAATCCTAGATACATGTGTAGATATTACGAGAAGTAAAAAAGGTATTGTACGCTCATCGTGTTGGTGCGATAGTAATAAATGCTCATCTTCATTATTCCATGGACTACGATTGTATTGTGTAAGGTGCTTGCACTTCTACACTTGTCTACATGAAGCTCTGGCTTTTTTGTTGATTTTCTGCTTTGAATAAGTAGACAAATGCAGTTGGCAACAAAAACAGTGCAATAGGGAATTCTGCTGTCGTATCGGCTCGTACTTTCGTACTCTCGTTGCAATGTCAATTGTCTGTCAATTTCAACAGCTCTGCACCTTCTGCAGGGATTTAATCACACTATGCACAAATAAAGCCTAACTTACACCGCAATATAATGCCACACGTAAAAATGGATGTCCAGAAATCATTGTTGGAGACGTTGAAGACATCAGTAGTGTGACCTGACAACATTACACATACGAAGAACTTACAGTTAGCACACAAACACAAATGCTCTACCTATGTGTGGATGGCGTATGGTTACATCACATGAGAGAAATGTGATTAATATAATGTAGATAACTGTCCCTTTTTTACTGCTCACAAACGTCATTGTACCACAGAGTAAACCGATAACCTCAGAATTGAGTCCTGTCCTGCCTGCTGATGTAAGTCATCATACGTAAGGGAAACTATAGGAAAAACTCATGATCACTCATCGACTCGCCACACAGGGACGTGAAGAAAATCAGCAGATCACTTATGAGACATGGAATGAAGGAAATCGCATCGCGTCGCAGGGTATGATGCATCACATTAGTCATTCCGGGTCAAAGAGTCTGACGGTCCTATTTACCACATAATCCACATCACATAATGTAATAGTGTACTGTGTAAGAGTCATTGCCAGTGCGAGATGATTGCAAATCAAAGGCCCAAAATGTTTTAAATCTGTAAAAACGGTCTAGCCTTTTGTAAATGAGCCAAAAGATTAAATTCAGGTGCATTGTTCTTCAGCAGTAAAAATTACGTAATAGTGATGTCGAGAGATTGAGGATAATAGCATAGTCTGGATTGGAACAATTGTATTATCATCAGTAGCATGAGAACATAACCGGTATTATTGCATATATATACTCACAGTAGTAAAGATTTACGTGAACTTGGTTGTCTCAAAGTCTCAAGCCCGTATTATGCATGCATGCATTACAAAAACTGGAGATAAAAAATAGTGATTATGGGAATTAACGTAGATGCATTTTATATAATAACCAATTCACAAAGAACACATACATATACACAATATTCAATGTGCACTTCCTTCTGTTCGGGTTCCATGATAATGAGACATGCAGATTGCAGATGCAGAGCCGACTCTGCAATACTACATTGCAAGCAAAGGGTTTCAAAGTGATGTAATTATTAATTGAAGTGGGAAACGTATATTTAATATTGATACTGCATAAAAATGCACTCACGTCCACCTTTAGAAACTCAAGCACAGAACAGGTCTTCCTTGACAAGTATATTAAAACGTGTCTTCGAGACTAAAATGTAATAGGGGATACATGACTAGGAAGCATTGAACTCGTCCGTCGTATGTCTGTCTGTCTGGCGTGATGGCGATTACTCATCATGCCATTTATGCCACGCTATACACTCTAACGATCTAAACACATAATTGAAATCAGAAGTAGAAATAACTCCAACAAATAACAAAATTATTTTGCGTCAGACCACTTTAAACATCATTTTATACGTGTGATCAAAAACACTTTAGAATATTATGTTGCTTGCAATGTTCATGTATGTAAACACACTTGGATTTGGACACACACACACTACTTCCAATCCAGTCTAGATCACTTGGTTCCAGTGCCAATAATATTTGTGAAACGCAGACCGCGCCGGTCAGCCCATTATCGAATGGAGATATTTTCAGTATCAGTATCCTAAAGTAAAGGGGCAAAATTAAATGGACAACTCCTTGAACCCACGAGTCTCATTACATTCACTTATACGTTTTATACAAAAAATAGTATGCTGATGCTGAATGTATGTATTGCAGATACAGGACAAAGAAGACTCGAAAGCGTTCAGTTTTTAGCTTTTCAATCGTTTTGACCAGGTTGTATATGTGGTAGCGCTTTGATTTGTACGTAAAAGTACCATTTTGCTTTGCATTGACAAGTTTTCAAATGGTTCGGCTCTCTGTTCAGATTACTATTTTCTGGCCAGGAAATCTGAGTCGCTATTATTATTATTATTTCTGTTGATCTATCACTTCTTCTACCTGAATTAAGCTTCGATAAAGGAAGAATATATAAAAGTAGAGATGCATGTACTTATCAAAGAATACAAAACAGTACACAGGTGAAGGTGAGGTTTGCCCAGTCTACCTTGAGTGCCGCTGCATTATGGGACGACCAGTTTTTGTCAGGTTTGGTTTTTCATCATGTATTTTGTGTATATTCTACTTGTTACTCACACTTGTTGTGAGTGTAGGTAGACAGAGTCACGAAATTGGATTCTTATGCAATTTACCAATGCGCACTCAAAAACTGGCAACAAAAAACGACATGCCACTAATAGACTCCTCTTAAGATGCGAAATTGTGATGTGAAGCCAAATAACTACCACAAACCAAGACTCAAAATGAACTAATCTTGCCATATTTTGGAACTGTGATGGGATCCACTCGATAGGAACACACGGTACAAGGAAGGATATATGCTCAAAAACGTCACCAACCTCTAACCACGCCATTACCGCAAGAAAGGTGATGTAGTACGAACGTGCTTGATAAAACTTATACTTGCATGCAACACTGGTTGGGTTAGAAAGATTCACACCGAGTGGATTACAATACAACAATGCAATTACAGACTTGCAGCAGACGACATTAGGGAGGTAGCCTTGACGTTAGCTGCATTTAAAGTTGCGCACATCATTATCATCATCATGAGACTGTCGCTAGTTTTTCATTTCCTGATCGTCGATAACAGTTTAATTTGAGAAATATCACGGTTAGATTTATTTTTGTTATGTTAAATTAGATACAAACAACATCAAACCGAAAGGAAAGGGTACAACATAAACAAATCAAGAGATGAGTTTCTTACGCTTAAAACTCGCAATATTATCATCGTTTCTCAGGTCTCAAACCGACAACCTACGCACACACAAACCCGGTATTAATATCAAAGAACATTAAAAGATTTGACATGATGTCTGCCACACGTCAGGCAAAACATTTCCATAAATGTATTTCTGCATATTTAATACACTGAGACATTTAGTTAATTCTAAAGGAGTCTAAATGATGAATAAGCTATCAGCACTATTAAATTAGTGTCAGCGACACTCGACATCCCAATTTGCATTCTCATGTAGATTTTCTCAGATGAACATAAGCACACGCATAGGTCATGCCTTGTGAGATGCGACCCACCTGTACGTAAACGATACAAAATGGGTGCGAGCAGCGCCTGTTGGAATAATTACATATACATTTACAACCGTAACACCCTTTTAAATTGTATTATTATGTATATAAGCTGTGCTCTGTCTGACAAGGTTTGCTGTACGACTCCAATCTCATTTCCCGTCCGCTTCTCCTCCTTATATTACCTTACGACGTAACATCAAACAAAGTAGCAAAACAGTTTTTCATCTGAACTTCTTATCATTGCATTGTAGCTATATGTATAAGCATAAGCAACAAATGTGCGATGAGTAATATTATAATTTTATCGCACAACAAAACTTTATCCTGTTCCTTACTACACACTACACATTATACATAATAAAGTGTAACTGCAAGAAAGTACACCCTTTGGTTGTCAATTTCATTCTACAGTGCGCAGACAGGCTGCTGAAGCTGAAGGTGCTTCAAAAGAAAGTGCGTTTTCGTTCGTATTTAAAAGTTAAATGCAGTACTGATAACGATAATGATCCATTGTTTTCTGAGCAGCAATATCATAATAATGTGGCTGTGTCAAATCACAATTATGAACGTACAAGATATCGTCCTATGAGAATTGACACGCAGGAAATTTGAGATTAGAATTTCATTGGTTTTTGACAGAGTTTTCTTTACAGAGAGCCCTAGGTGAGCCCTTTACCTAGGTGAACGTATATAATTCTACGGATGACTAGGACTGATTTAATAACTGAATATATACTTAATTATTTTTAGTACCATTAATTTGTAAATATTTCTAACGTTAAGCTCCTCCCTGTATCTCCGATTAGATTCATAGTGGACATTGTATTTAATCTAATTCGTACTCTACAGCAAAGTCATAGCATAAGACCAGGCAGGGCTAGCAGGAGGACCAGGGCTTTCCTTTTATCTACCATGGTCCAACAGAATGTTCAAACCACCTCTGGTGGTGCGACACTTCTAATGAAAAAGTTTTATATTATCAAAAACGACTGCTGTTGCAAACATTCTCCATCGAAATCCTAGTAGTGCATGCAGTCATTACAAACCAAGCAGTCAACTCTTGCATTGAGCAAGCACTCTGACTCTTTCTGTAGGATTCATTCCACCAAAAAGTCAAGTAATGTTTCTTAAACTTTTGTGTCTGAGAAAATTATTTACAATAAAGTGAAATAATAGACAAAAGTCATGCATTCTTGAATTAGAATTTTCAACGTCCTCCTTGTCCCAACAGTCCAAAAACTGTCACGTACACTCACGAAGTATACACGATGCATGTTGAAAATCACTATGTATATAGTACCTTTGACTAACGACGGATTACACAAACTAACATCGCAAGTGCTAACATCCTTATCCTTACATACATCCATAACCGTTAGCTGTTATAAAAACGGCTTCTCCTCCATGAATCTCATATATCAGTGGTGGTGCCGGCCGTGTGTGTGTGCCCTGTTCCTGTTGCAGTGGGGCGAGTAGGGTCGCTTTTACGTTACGTATGTTTGCTGTAACATAAACAAACTGGGCCAGAAAGAAACGTGAGGCAATTCAGATGAGCAACATTAAAGTTGTCCATTTGTTCTGTCAGATCAAGAGTAGAAGTGACAAATAGTGTAAGAATAATTTAATCTCATTCATCCATCCGCTTTGCCTGACGACTGCTGGCTTGATTTTTTATTCCCTTCTTCTGGATGTATGCCTTCTTAAACTCAATGCTGTGCAATAAATCTGTGGGTTTCCTCTTGATGACTGACGTGATTGCATGAAAGGATGCAAGCATGAAATGAATGCCCGACATATAACATTCGTTTACGTCTTTGTCTGATCCTGTATCGCTTTTAATGCCACCTTTATCACATCGCCTCCTCGTATCACTATTTATTTTAGGTTTTGTTTTTTACGTTTCTGTTGCGGTGCGGGACTACATGAAACAGTATAACTTTTGAATGATTGACACGTAGGTACACAGTAGGTAGGGTAGGTATATATCTGTTAGTTTTCTGTAAAAGCATTTTGGGGCTTTTTTTGTTCTCAACTTTCACATTGTTATGGCTGACATGGTTAATCACATTGTTTTTACCGAAGTACACGCCGACAGACTAATTAGTTTTGTATGACATCAGAGCACGCGGACCGGGGACTAACATTATTGTGTACGACGAAACATACAGTTCGACCAGCGTAAATGAGGAACGCGCAAACGGAAAACAATCAAGTTATATACGAACAACTGCACCCCTGACACTAATTAAATCCATCATTATACTACAGCTACTCTCTGTACTATTTCACTTGGGCATGAATAAATAAGCTGATATAAAATACGGTTGTTTCATTGTTTCTTTAGACATAACACCCACTTGATTAACCTCATAATTTCATTCATATGGTCAAATGCGATACCGTATTATCAACAAGATCTCTCAAGGAGCTCGACTTGAGGATACTTTTTTAAATGTGGCAATGTTAGCAAAATCCATGCCATGACGGAGCATTCCATAATTATATCCTGTTCTTCGGATTGGATGATAATATGAGTTCCACTATATTATGATAACATTAACATTAACATCCTAATAAATGATTTATCTGCACCGCGACAATTATTCCGAAAGAAGCAGTACAAGTTCCAACTATGATTAATGAATATTATGTGGATACATAAAACATTGAATATTTACATTAAAACACTTTTAACTTAATGTAAAGTGGTTTCATGCTATGGGTGAAAGAAGAAGGCTGGATAAAAATATGAAACGTGACCAAAGCACGCACTGTGGACTTATATAATGAAACACGGGCGGGACATTATACACAGAAGACTTGTTTATATACGTGATAAAACTTTAATTTTACACGGATGCAAGTAATTAATGTCAAGAAGGGAAGCGGAAGTCAAATCACATTACGAATCAGTAAAAAAAAATATGGAGAAAAGAAACGTAAACCTGATCAAGTATCTCTAATTTGTAGAATAGCTAATACAATCAAAACAGTAAATGACTTGTTTTGCCTTTATTGCTGTGTCTGGGAGTCTGGGGAAATGCAAAAGAAACATAATCGTTCTGCAAAATCGGAAATATTGTTATGCAATAGGTACGAAATTGGCTGCTTTCGTTCGTTTTACGTCATACGTAAAGCAGTAAGCATGCAAACCTAAATTCTTGAACATGAGCATGACCAGTAGAACTGACCAATACCTTAAACAGGAAACAAACAGCATGTTTCTGTATGCATTTAAACTTACACACAGGAAAAATTGACTTATCAAATGATTTTATCTATTTATGTACTGGTGCATTGAGTACAGAAGACTAGACTAGACTATAGGTATCACTCACTTACGGGTTTTTACGTCAGGCCAGTCGCTGTTATACCTTTTGTATTTGAAGCATAAAAAATAAACGCTATCACATAACTGCTCATGCTTAATATTGCCTCAGTTCACTCACCACGCTATAGCCTAGGTCAGTCACCACGTAAGGTTTACCTGGGTTGTAAAATGCAACGGTGAGTGGTAACTATTCACAGAACCATTCGTATCTCACTTGCATTGAAGCTTCAAGTTTCAACAAGCTAGGTCGCTTGCGGTAATTCCGCGCAATATTTGCTCTACATGATGACCATTATCTCGAATTTGTGCACTTTTCTCACCTTTCCATTGCAACATCCCCAGTTTGCTCGCAGTGTTTTTACTGTTCATTGAAGGAAACTCGATAAATAAGTACATATTATTCAGGAAAGAATTGTATGGGAAACCAGCAATCTATTAATCTACTATGAACAATGGGCATGTAAAGCAGACAGACACAAAAACGCTTATAAAACGAGCTATACTCCGCTGTAATAAGTACTAACGTGGATTTTGCATTCAAGCCAACGGGTTGACCACCCATATGAAAATGTATATCTCTGCTACTTTTGCATCGAACCCCCTAAACATGTTCCTTACATGCTTCCAAACATCCTTATCCGATGATACTGTGGGTTCTTACAACTTATGATCCGACAGGAAAAAGTTGTCCTATAGTAAGTATGTAAGTCGTAGAAACAGGATTCAGACCAATACAGTATCCGAACGGAATAGAATCCAAGTTGGTATCCAGCCGTCTTTCGTTACCGATGCACAAGTTACTTGCTGAAGGAAAAGATAGTGCAAGCAAGGTAAGTAAACCATACTGCTTCAACTTTTGCGCTACCAACTTTATGGCTAATTAACACAATTGAGCAAGTCTTTAGTCTAGACGGACAGCACGAACTTTTCCCTTTTGATGAGACCGAAAGATAAGAAGACAATCTGATTATGAGATTTAGCTCTTACCACCGTGGCTGCCAGGTATTTTCCTCTACATATTTCATTGGAAGGATATAAATAAACAACGCAACGGCAGAACCAAGCTAAAAACTTCTTATGGCTACTGCGTGTAGGTGCGACGGAGTGCACGTTTGATAGACCTGGATGGATTAGATAGTAGTGGCTAGGAATTGCGAGTCTTTCGAGTAGGTACTTATGTACAAGTATTATGATGTATGTATTACATTTTCTTCAACCATCTCCACACATTGCACATAAAACTATTAAAAGATCATACCGTCTACAGGTTATCGTCACACGAATTATGAATCTACCCGTTCTTGATTTCTACATAGGTACGCTTGGATCAATTGAATAGTACGTGTACACTATAAGCATCTTGATAACGAGAAAATCTACTGCATGTAATCAAGCCACGATACAGGCCACGACGGTCCAGTCAGAAAGCTTTGTCTCTGGGGTTTTTCCGTTCAAAGGGATTTTGAAATCGCTATGCACTGATTGCTTGGTCGCGTGTAGCATGACCGGACGCTGGATTTTGCGCAAATTGCGACTGATCTAACAATGAAACTCGCTCGTCGAGTGATACTATTGTGTGTGTCTTTATGGGAGTATGTACAGTCACTGGTCCTGGTAATGAAATGATTGATGTCCCATCCTGTTTTTTTCCAGATTTAAGACAAAGGCGTTGTCGACCTGAACCTGCATTGAAGGTATCACAATTCAGTGAGAACTTTTAATCGCCGAAGCAAACTCGTTGCTGAAATTGCACTGCGAGTTCTATAATTTAGATGTATCTTAATCTCATCGCATCTGCATCTCGCTTTTTAATTTCAAGAGATAATAACAGTGATTAGAATCAGCGTGCGAAAAAAATAACTTTTAAACGGAATTTATGGGAAATGATAAGGTAATCGTTTAATGAGTAGTGAATTAGTATGGAAGGTGTGGACCAGTGAGGATTTACACTGATCGAGACCTATTACGTTACAAAAGATGGATTTTAAACGAAGACACGACACGCTTCATGGTTCTGTTTAATGGGTACTCATTTTTTTACAAATTTTTTCTCCTTAAAAATTCATGCGTGCTGTGAATGCTACCGTCTCGGGACATGTCTTAAATATCAATTAGTTTATATTTGTATAAATCCTCAACCCAACGTTATTCTCGGTGTGTTGCTTCCAACCATGATTGTGTATCCTGTCTACTTGTGCAGCGTTTTTATGTAAAATGTTTATTTTTCACATCCGCGTGGAATGAAGTTGGGGGTAAACAATTTTTCAAGTTATTGCTTTCAAGATTTGCAGATTTGTGTGCAGGCGAGACAAACTTCTGACTAAAGAAAATGACTTGAACTGAACCTTCCCAATTTAATTGCAATATTTGCAAATGTATGCATTTATAAACCCTAACCGGGACTCAAAATGAAGCTGCGACCTGGGTGGATAAAAAGGGCCCTGTCTTATTTCCATTGATTACAGTACAGGGACAAGAACATGTTATGATATGATAACACACTATGATTATTTATTGCAACTTCTCATATACGAGCATAGCGTATGTCTATGCTTTTTATGTGTGTAGTTGCGTAAACTTGCTTCATGAATCATCATAGCCATACGAACGAATAATAAAAGATCCCTTAGATGGGAAGCCAGCTATAAATCCGTATTTGGCACCACCGAAACCTGTTGCCTTCCTCCAGATATATTCATATTTTAACGCACCACACTCAACAGTGCTCCCTGCTGCTGCAAATCTGTTAGTAGTGGCAATCAACGGGTAATTTAAGTGAGGATAAGTCCTAGCTTGTGAAATAGCTCATCATGTCATGTGCATGCATACCATGGAAAATATTAGTGCATGCACGTCATGAATTGTGAATCCAAGATCAGGTTTAACGCTTACACATAAAATCTGTCTACAAGTCATTTTACAATATACACCTTGATAGCGACCAGGCAACTGCAACTGTTCCACACAGCGGATTCGTTTTTCAATGCCCATTATTTTCGATATAAACTTGCACTATGAAAGCATTAAAACCTGAGATAGAGAGAGAGTGGATTTCTCATCATCGCTCATTGCTTACATTTAGTACACAATTGTGGACTGGTAATAAGGCTTTAAACACAATGGTACGCGAATAAGAAAAGTTCGTCGCGTGTAATACAGACAGGGCATGATGCAAAGGACAGACGGAGTTTACAACAGTGAAGAAATCAGATATCGGGAAGGAAGAACCCCTCGAGAAGTACGAACAGTTGACATGTTGACAAAATAACCACAGTCTGCTGGCTGACGCCTTTTTATTATTGAAATTATTTTACAAGCAGACTGCACAAACTCTCGTAAAAGTGTCAATGCAAGATTTTATCGGAGCTGTGCTTAATTCAATTGTCATCCAATGTTTAGATGAACAACTACAAACATGAAGATTTCTCAGAAAGCTTGGTGGATCTTCGTTGCTGTTTACCGAAAGAAATACGTTACTTTCTGTACACAAACAATATCATCGCCTCCACAGAAAATTTTTCTTGCTTGATAAGTTCAAAATGCAAATGAACTGGTTGTATTATTAGCATTCCCTGTTCACATCTACCTGAGTACCGCCTGCACAATGTCCCTTTTGTTTTTCTCTATAATAGGTATGTATTAAATTGTCTTGGGAGGGGGTAACTAGAGTCATTATTCGATACTCAAAAGGTTTATTACAACCTTAATTTAATCATTGGCTTGCATTTAACTTATCCGCGTGCTTCTCCTACTACTAGCTGCTACAACACCTCAGATTATTCAAGCGCAAGATTATGCGCTGCACATTCCTATCTTTCTAAACCGGTCAAGATCAGTGCTATAAATTGTCACAATGTATTAGTTACTACTTACTCCAAGAATCAAATACCTCGTCCAGGAGAATTTCCATTTCCAATGGTCGGCTGACGTGTAAAGCCAATTGCCTTTGCAAGTATAAAAGTTACCCCCTTTCTTGTTCACGGGTATTTCATATTGTGTTACATACGACGAAACTTGCCTGTACATGCAATAGATCTATAAAGTTTACACTACAGATTCATATAACTCAAGTCGCATATCCTTCAACTGATTCGCACGAGCCGTTACTAAACCTGAAAAAATTTGCCCTGCCAATCAAACAGTCACTTACGGAGCTCCAAAAGTGTGTCTTACTATTAGTAGAAAGAACCACCTATAGGGTAGAGTTAAGACTTTGAGTTACACCAAAAAGTAAATGGTGGATTGCCGATGTCACTGATGTCAGAAAAAGTTTGTTGGGTAATCACTTCCAAAAAGTTTGCAGACTCACTTTTAACTTTAATAACTTTATCCATGTAACCTCAATCGAAGTTTCGAAGTGCAGCTCAGAATTAAAGAAATACGAGGTCACTAGAATTCCACTGCCTACAGCTATTCTGAACTTGTGCTTCTGTAATCCATCCCCATCAACCTCAATGAATAGTAAAAATTAACAAATTTCCTTCTACTTTATTTCCTACTTCGTATCGAAAGTACATATATGAACCCCATATTACTTTGCCCACTCTCCGACAAACTGAGGTATTAGTTCCGAAATCTGTTGATATGATTCATGCCGATGATGAGTGTACAACTGTCAAGGTTATAAGTAGCAAAGGATAATATCCCTAGCACATTTTGAAGCCTGTTGCACACTCCTCACCTCCTTTTCTCCACTGCGACCGATACATGTGCATGTGCTTATTCTGCATTTATCGTTACGCTGTGCATGGACGACGACGATGATGATGATGATCACAGGGAGGATTGAGGAAGCAGCCTCAAGCAAAAAAAATCACGGTAACAACACAACTCCTCGGTATATAACATAAGAAACGTGTAAAGAAGGGGATAATACTTTCAAGAGTGGCATCAGTTCAGTCCACGTTGCATGATTAGCGCTGTTGTTGTTATTATTATTGTTATTGCCTTTCTTTCTTGCTTACCTTCTCTTCCATATGACATGGTAGAAAACGAAGCATTCATATTTTGAAAGTCATTTTACTCATCTCACTCACGCTGCATGATATAAAATGCGTGTGTTTAAACATATTCAATTTACACTTGTACACACACACGCCAATATCTTATGATTTGGTAGAAATGACTCACTATTGCCAAACATCCATGCGTTGCGTCTCATATTCACTCCCAATCAGTCTCTAGTGTTCGTTACTTCAGCTTCAAAAATTACATGCAATTAGTTAACTTAACTTGGGCTTGGTAGATGTATCAAAAACTTGCACTGCGAAAGATAATGCTACATATATTCATAGCATTAGTTAAGTGCATTTTGTAGGTACTTTGCTGTTAGTGATATGATAACAGCAACAAAATAGAAGAGATTTGCACTCTTTGCATTTACGTGACAGGCAAGGAAAATCTGTCGTAAAGATACATATATATATATACATTTATCCGCTGATGCTCCCTTTTCGTAGGAAGGAACTTACGCAAGGAGAAGCCCTCGCAAAAAATCTAAGATTTTTAAGTTCCTCCCCAGTCAAAACTTGTGTGAGAGGGTGGTTTGGTGGGCTATATACTTCTTGTTTGTCAATATTACCAGTATATCATCTGCCCCTACCTCGGTGTAAAAAAAAATCTCTCAGCATACAAAAGAGAAGTCTAGTCTAGTTTACAGACGTGTGCGTACATTGCTCAGAGGACAAGGCTGAGCAATAAGTACGTAAGTCTTTTTTTTTACCGAGGAGGAGATGAGCAGACTTCAAAGGCAACTTCAACTTGAGTGAGAGTACATTTTGTCAAGAAAATGTTCAGAACCAGCAGCCAAAGCCAACCAAGTGTATAGCAACAGTCAATCTCCTCTCAGCGGATAAGCAAGATGTTTAGGAGGAGAACACGGATGCGAAGTTACAGAGACACAAAAAACGGACACAAGGAGAGTCGTCGTACAAGAGGGTGGATAGATAGGGGTTATTTTTTTTCCTCCATGATGTACACGCAAACTTTTGTACTGTATGACGTTCGCTGGTGTGCCTTTTTTTCTACAAATTTTAATGATACCTTGCACTGCATTTTTTGTTGGGATTTTCTTTACCGTCAGCTTAGCTTTATGGTACATGTTACAGCACTCCATATAATCTCAACATTGCTCACATGATCCCGTCGCAAGAAACCTGATGCACTTCATCAGTGTATATTATAGATGGTACGTAAATGCAATTGTGTAACAAGGAGTTCTAATCAGTCAGTACGACTGATTGTGAGTAACGAAAATTGGAAAAGGAAACAATACCATATTTACTAATATTACAGAGTGTGCAAAGCACTAATAAAGCGAGACAGAACAGCTGAGACTTGTCACTAAACCTGTCTCCCTGTATGCATAATAATATATTATGTATATATATACAGTTTGTAATGCAGATTAGGCATGCTGGGTCACAGTTACCTTATGCAGAGGTGGTGGTGTGGTGTGATGATAGTTATAGACGCACGTGGAATGAGATTCCCCTTGATTTAGGAAGGAGACGGTCGGGAAACGGGAAACTCTGGAGCGATGATGATGATGTATTTTGTATTATTTTTATATTTTTGTCAAAATGTATTTTTCAATTTTATTTTGGTGGTGGTGGTCACATTTCACCAACACAAGTTTCCACTACAGAGATGCGTATATCTACACTTACCACATGACGTACGCAGAGAGAAGAATCAATGCAGAATTGTTTTTAGAGAAGACTGAAACTTATAAAACTGGAAGTGAAACACGTATTCCTTGCTTAACTGATTATAAGAGTTTCTAGAGTTTTAAATGAATTTCCCATTAAAAAATTCTTGTAGTTGTGAAGATGAGGAGGACGATGTGAGTGCAACTAAGCTCATGATCAAACTACTCGGTTCTACAAAAATGTTACTCCACAAGTATGTAAGAAGTCTTAAAGAACCCCAAACTTCCCTTAAAAAGTACTCATAAAGGGATCATTGCACTGCACTGACCATACCGAACCTTTTGCGGTACGTAAATGGCCGTACATTCAGGGCCCATTCTATTATATACCTATGTATCTCTGAGCTCACACTGTCATGAAACTATTTTCATTCCGTTTCCCAAAGTATAGAATATCTCTATATATATTCATATTGTTATTATATACTGCACCTAAAATAGAAAAAAATGAGTTGATCCTCTATCCCTCTTTTCTTCCTTATGTATCCATGAAAAATGGTATTCAAGATATGAATCTACGAAAATAAACTGGGGAGAGAAGGAAATTGCTGGTAAGGTCGGGTTATTCCGTAAGCCCATACACTGCCAGTTTAAGGACCCCACAAAAACTCACCTGTGAGTCTTGTGCTGTTCTTTTCTAAACACATACATACACATACAAAATCCGGCATTGTGTTACACCTTCTGTACACATCCACCAAATTTATTTACTCGGGCACATAATACCCTTAACATTTTTAGGTAGGGAGACCTTTGTTTAAAAAGTTCTGGATTCTACCTCCACAAAAAATGCCCCGATAAGATTAGTTTTCTGAGCGAAGGTTGCTTTCCCTGTACTTTGAAGAAATCGTTTGCAAAGGATAGAAACTAGGACAAATGTTTAACGATGATTGTTTCAAAAAGACAAATTTTCTAATTACATGGAAAGTCCGCTTCAAATGGCTCTCATGATGAGGGTTCTCTTCTCTGCGGGTACTATTCCCTTACTCCTGCTGTATTGTCTTACTTTCGAGCTCTCTCTCTCTCATATTTATAAAAGCATACTTAAAAGAACATTACACAGCGAGCTTTATTTAAGAATTTTCAAGAGCTTTGCGTATAACCTCTCCCTATATGCCCTGTGCGACAACACACAAAAAGCTTCTCCTCAAAGGTAACTAACCCCTGCTTTTTCCCAAAATCGTAAAGTGGCAACAGGCTGGAGAAGATCACACAAAGTAACATATGCAGACCGTTTTTTTCTGGAAATCGAACACTTGTCAGAAGAAAATGTGTACCTAAAAATAGAAAAATATGTTCTAAAAAGGATGGTTTTCGCTTTAGAAATGTCCAACTGATTACTTTACTGGTTTTTCGTTGTTTTACAATCCGACTATACATATCATTCCTAAATTTCCACAACTTATCCCGTTGCTTTGCTTAAGTCATATTATCCCATTCTATTGCAATATTATTGGACGGATATGTATCTGCGCCAGTGGTGCTGTTGTGTTGGAGTCATCGGGAACGCCGAAGGGTAAAGAACTAAACGTTTGTTCTGCCGCAGAACTGCTGCGTGAATAATGAACTCTTCTTCAGTCTTGCTTTGGTATGATGTATGTAAAGAACCATTTCACATCACATTAAAGTCGCACAAAATTCAATATCCACATCAGTACTTCTTACTACTCCCTCAACTGCTACGAATCTCACCACCACCACCACACTTTTACCACCATTATCTTCTGCTAGATGTGGCAATAACCTCAACCACCACTAACTTCCCCAACGTCTTGAAACATAACACTATACCATATCCACGAAGAAACGTAAATGCACACATCATCGGAGGAAACTAACACGCACACGTTGTTTCTTGCAATTGCAGTGCACGCATGCATATAGTTGTAAATTCAACGATTTTTTTCTCCCTCGCTCTTAGACATCAGATGGAAAGCCATGAAGCATGCTTTTTCTTCCCTTTAGACCGACAAACCCAGACACAGACACAACAGCAATTGGAATATGCGTAACATATGAAGAAGCTGACGTCTGTAAAACTGACGGACAAACTTACGCGTGGAGATGAAGACCGGACGGACAGTTTTTTTCTTGACGTGAATTAAGAGCTAAAAGTTTTGGTGAGTGGTAAAAGAGCTTTGGTTAAACGCAGACGCGCAACGTGCACCATGTACCTATTACCTCTATACAAGTTACATACTGGTGATGAGATTGTTATAAGCAACTTTAGCGTAGAATCATGGAAAATATCATGCCATGCGATATATGATATGATTTAGAATATTATTACTAATTTTTATATTTTCTTTAAAAATGCGTATAATAAGTGGATTGGATGTACATGGAAATTAAGAAATGATCATGCACCCCCATCCGGTTTATCATGTATTCAGCTTCAAACTCTGTTTGTAATCCAACACCCAATCACCCAACTCAGCCTCTTTTTAATCCTAAGGTTTAGAGTTTAGAATGTGCATGTCAGAGGGAACGAAACGCGTTGAATGATTGCAATGTAAAGGTTGACTTGACACGTAACCTATTGCCGGTTTCTTATATATATTTTTTTTGCTTTGCTTTCGTTTTCCTTACAGGAGGGAAGTCAATTTTGTACGGATCACTCATCATACTTATTTCTTTGTGGGGCATTGACGTTTTCATAGGCTGGGGGAAGCATCCAAGATTCAATAACTTTTCGTTAATACTCACGTTACAAATTGTATTAACTTCCGTTTCGCTTCGTTTACAGAGGAAACGTGAGTTAACCAAAATTCCTTGTTTGGGGAGAAATCATGTGATACAAAGAAAAAATGGTAAGTTGATTTTACTTATTATTACTTTACAACTCACGCTGTAATTATCATTTTTTAAAGGAATAAGCAACAGCTGGCAGTTGGCGTGGGTGCTTGCACAGTTGCACGCAGTTCCGACGCTATATCGAGTAGGGATTGGGATTAGCTTGGCTACTGGAGACTGCATTATTGGACGGAAGAATAACTGGCTGGCGTGAGCTTTAACAAAAAATAACTGTTGGTGGTTATTTGCGGAACGTCTTTTCTTCATACTTCATTCACACCTACCCATTAATAATGACATCCAAGCTGACAATGAAAGGATAGTGATGATTCTAGTTTATGCCTTTAGGAAGATCCGATTTCTTTGCGTGGTCCTGCAACTGTCCTAGCATAATACGATATAACAATGCCCATTATTGTCGAAAAAGACATTTTCTATTCAATGTACCTACATTTTCTTGTTAACCTTACTAATGAATGGCCAAACTTTAATAATACACACACACTCATTGTCCTTTTCTTCCTCTGGAAATAGATTACTTTGTACCTTTCATTCTCCGGGTTTTGGTAAAAAGCAATGTCACGTTCTCGACTATTAAATGAAATATACGCAGTACAACGTTGTAACAACGTGGTGTATGGGTGGCAGATAATAGACGCTAAATGAACGCCATCCAATTCTTTAAAAACAACTTTAATGATGATAGAGAAAAAGCGTATTCTTGGTTCGGTTTTGTAAATGCATTTAGTGTTGATCTCTTATTATATTCTTATGTCTCTTATGTTGTATATACCGTCCGGTCCGATTTTTCTGTAGGTAGTCATTTTTCTCAAGCCATTAATTGCTAACTTTTGCTTTCGTCGAACTCTAGTTCATTTAATATTTCATACGGAAAATTCAGTTTCATCGCAGGAAACCTTTTAAAGAGCACTATGCCCATAGGACTTACCGGTTTGAGTTATGTACTAGTTAGCAATGGTATTAGGGTGAAATACGGTGACATGGCCTAGGCCAGAGGTAAATGATTAAATTGAAGCATTCTGTTCAACCATTCAGTTGATAAGAAGGCATTTGTAATCCAGAAACCTATACCTTCTACACACCACGATGCAACTACACAAAAACTTAAGCGAGTTTCCCATCCCTATTAATGGGGTTTTATTTTCCATCGCCGCTAAATCTTGATTCAACGACATACTGCATCCGAGATTCCATTGATACTTGTAAGATGCGGTGGTAATGAATTGTTTACGGAACTAATTTATAAGTAGCGTGTAACGTGTAACAATCAATATACTTGTTTTCAGTAGTGTAACAACTTCAATAGTTACTAATTTGTTTAAGCACGACATGTGCTCCAAAGTGTCTCAAATTGGAAATCAATAACGATATATTGTAACAGCATTATTGCAAACACTGAAATAGATAATATATCCTATACTTTTCCTGGTGGAAGATACGGTGGTATATTTTTTAAGTCAGAGCAAAACAGCTTTAGATTCTTACACATACGTTTTGTTCGTTAAATTAATGGATTTGTGGCTTTATAATACTAGTTAGCTCATATCACAAGTAGAAATTATCCTTCCGACAATTATAATTATATTATTGATATTTTTAATTACAGTTTTCATAAAGCAGCTGCCAACTACAGGTACACCCGTCTAACGAATTCTACATCTCTCTGCTGTGCAGCCGACCAAAAACTACTCGGATTCAACCGACATCTCATTTGTTTTTTGAGAACATGTCTGTATCACCCCTCAAAAAATCGCACCACATAACTTAAAAGAACCTCATCTAGTAACAAATTGCATCACATTCATCTATTTCATATTCTCAAAAAATCTCTCCGGTGAATTTCTTTGAGTTGCAGCCAGCGGGAACGGTTAGTTGCTCGATGTGACAAAATCTAATTTGCGGAAATAGGAGCATGCCAGATAACTGAACATAAATTGCAAAAAAGGCATGTATAATAAACTTTGCCTTGTTTTCTTAGCAAACATAAAAAGCATGTCGAAGGAAGGAGAGAGGAAGGGAACACTTATGCTTACCATTATATAATTTCTCAGACAGCTTTCCAGGCTGAACCTTCATATAATATACCTCCATATTTCTATACTGATGGTACATGCCTTGTGGCAATGCACATCTATGTTATATACCTTTGTCTTTTCCCTTCCCGCATTTCATACTTCTCTACAAAGTTATAAACGTTCTGACTTCACAAGGGAAGTTAATGTGAGCTTCTGTCTGGCTTTGTAAGCTGTCATATATAACTGTATATGTACATATATACTTTATGTACGTACATAGGTATCAAACCGTCGGAACATCATAGTGTCATCTTTTAGTCATCTAGAATATAAGATCCCTTCTGGTTTGACGGGTGAAAATAAGATTCACCAGCTTTACTCAGAAAATAATATCAAATGAATTGCGCTTCTTTCACCAAATAGACTTATACGAGCTAGAAAATATATCACAGTTCCATCTGGAGTTTTTCCCGTTACAGAATGGAATAAGATGAAAGGGAGACAAAAAAACGAATTTTCATATGAGCAGAAATACAATATTCTGAAGAAATATATAATCCGTATATTTTTCTTGGAGTCTGCCTTTCCCAAAAGTCGCATCTTAGTTAAGTTGCATTGTATAAATATGCATTACTTTAAGAACCTTTTTTCGGACGATGCGGCTGGGGAAAGCAAAATAAAAAAGGCGAGAAAACTATTATAAAGATATGGCGTATCGCAAAAGAGGATAGCAGCTTAGTAGGAATATTCTGTCAAGGAGAGCGTCGCCACACGAACAACTGACCTGATGAAAACGTGCAGTGCGACTGGGCTGGCTACTTGCCTCAGTCGTGGGTCTTGGTTGTAGTTTTCCAACTTAGGCTATGCTAGGGCTTCGACCTTACCCAATTTACTGGCCTACCAGAACTAAAGCAAGATTGTGAATGCATGAGCTCCACTCGTACATTCCATACATATATACACAAGCCGACAAGCCTATATGGTGGAGTATAGTCATATCGAGCGGAGTGAAAGTCGGAAGTTCCCCCAGCTTGTCGCGTCTAGAACCAAAACCTAGCTCAATAGTCCATACATTTCGCCTCCAATTTCAGCCACGCCACGTACGTCTGGCTTTTATTTGCCCTGTCTCATTGCTTCACTGGCCTACTCATCCAGTTTGGACTTTGAAGTGCTACCGAGTAGGCATTAATAAGGCTCAAGCACAAAAGAAAGCACACGTTTTCATATACATCATGCTTTTTTCATTAGTTGCCATTTCACTTGAGTTATCCGGATTGGTATATGAGTATGGTTTTCTCCAGAAAGTGTAAATGTAATCTGCCTTTTCCTGTATGCGTACAAAAATGGTAATGGCTGTGTGGTACACGACAGTTATACCCTAAAACACAACCTAATGGGGTTTTCATATTTTGACATGAAAACAACTTTTCTGACATCAAATAAACTCACTCGAACATCAAAATCCGTAGTCGTGATGATCATGTTTGGGAAATAAGTTAATAATATGCCCAAATATTTTCCAGTTAGGTTCTCTCAGTTAATGGATTCAACATTTAAAGAAAGTTTCATTTACATTCATTGAGTTGCTCTCTGTCACTCCAGACTCCTGAACTCACAAATAATATTACATTGCAGTTTTAAAGTGGCTTATGCATGCATATCCGTCTAACTACATTAATAAATTCATGGTTTCATGTGAATAATATAGGAGTTCATGAAGCGTATGAAAACCTACAAAGCGTTTCCTTTCCTGGAAAGCCTTTCCCGTTGTATCTCTTTCTCTTCTTTGCAGACTCAGAAAGAATGAAATGAAAGCAAAGCCTTTTTGAGCTGCCTTTGCTCAAGTGAAAGTTATGTGTGCTTTCTACGTCTACTCCAACGTATCTATATTTATATGGTTATACATTTTGAGGTAGTAGACATTTTGCTGGCTAGACGACATTCCCGGTAGGGTTACAAGCACTCGCTCTCCGAGAGCCGGGTGGAATGAACCTTTCACGACATCATAGGAAACTGAGCTTGTCGCTCCTATTGTAGAACTAAAACATGTGCACCTTTGGAGGACACAGACTTGTGCATTGGGTTGTTTACATTATCATACTGGCATTTCTCACATTTTTTCAAAAGAAGCGAAAACCAAACCTTGTGAATAACTACATGGATTTTCTATATCATCCTGAACATGCAGGCATGTGAGACAACACGATGTAAATAGCAAACTTACAGTAATCGGTGGAATTCTTTTAAACTACCTACTACGACACGCTCATGATGACATATATTTCCTCCTGATAGAAATGATGACAAGGCTACTGGGGCAAAGACAATTGAAGAAACTGTGAAAATGATATGTTTATTCCCTCATACAGTCCGCCGTCAGAAACACATACAATATAATATACATAGTTCACAGTGCGATACAGAATATACGCTCATTCATTTTTAGAATTTTAAAATTCATGTTTACAGAATGTCCATATTATTTTCCCTGTAGCAGACTATATGTGAGGTTGCTCTAGGTTTGTCGTTCTCCATTCAGATGTCTTTAACCTTCTTATTTCCCTGTTGGGATAGGTAGGGTCTACTCCGCGTTTTTTCATTGCAAATGTACGACAAGCATGTATATTCATGCATAACTCCGTGGACTATATTATTCGAGGCATTTAGGTACGAGGAATGGGAGAACCAAGCGGGCTGCTTAGCTTTCACCTACCTCGGTGTACGGGCCATGCATATCTCGTGCTCTCAATACTCCTTGTTACTATATGTAAATTTTTTGGGTTTTCCCCGGCCTTCATGCTGGATTGCGTACAGACTGTTGCCTTTGTGCACTCAATTTTTTCTGGTAGCAACTATTATGAAATGAAAAACCGCACCATGTCGTGCATTGACATCTAATTGAAAACACCGCTTTTATACTTCTCACTAAAACAATGACGAAATATGTGGTTTCACAAATCTCCATATCCAAATAAGTTTGTTTACAATTATTATTATATAGAATCGGAAAGAAAGTTTGAATCCAACAGTATATCAAGTATATGCGCAAGTTTGTGTAACTGATTTCGACGCACATACGATGAGTACATTCTCCGCTCAGTATATAGGGTTTCTTTGTACACGTCACGAATCACGTCTTCCTATTTTCCTCTGCAAGGAGGACATCAACGAAACTCATGAAACATTTTAAAGGGTTTTTAAAGATTTTTAAATCTATCCTAAAGTTGCGTCGACAGACATCTTTTACAGACATCTTTGAATTACACGGCAACTCCACAGGTACATGTCTATTACTTTCATATATTACTTGTAAATGAACGTACATAAAATAACTCAAGTATAAGCACAAACTCTGTGACTATTTGAAAGTCGAAAGAAAGTAACGGAAAAGGAAGTTCGACAGCGGCTTTTCTACACGGTTGATGCGTAGAGAATATCAAACTGGTCCAACAGAGAACGAATGTTTGGGCTGCGTGAAGCTGCTTTCGATTACGATTTTCATTCATGGTGCGTAGCCATCACAGATGAATAAAAGTAGTTCTCTTGTAACACAGCTGTGAACTCCATCTTCTTCAATCTTGCACATTTTTTCGAACTTGGTATATGAAATACATGCCTCAATACTCAAATATTGTTCTAATTTATGGAAGACGAGTTGGAAAAGGCAGGACATTTTCAAATTCCGTCCAGAATTTCTTTCTCGGAAGACTTTGCTTTAATCTTGGGGGACTTGATGTGATGCCAAAAATCCTAGCGAACATGGTGAAACCCTTGGATTGGACTTCGATTGAATTTAAATAAGATTGATATTGACGATGAAATTTACAAAGTAAATTGATAGCAGTCGATAGCCTTCATGCTTCCTCATACTAATAATACGACTGCGAAACTTATTTCATCTTAATAAAACATCCGTCATGCAAGCTGGACTTTTACAATTTGGATCACTTTTACAAATATTACTTGGATATATTTTCCATGGGTTTCCTTTGCATATTATCAACCATGTCATGCGTCATTATTATCAAAGTAAAATAAGCATGTCGAGAGGAGCAGAGTGTAACGGGAATATTTGGCGAAGTCAAACTTGAATGTCACTTTTGTCTTCCTTACATATCGTATCCGCAAAAAAAAAACTTATAAACTCTCTCCCTATACAATCGAATTCGATTTTACTCTTTGAGAAGAATAAAAAACACTATTGGATCAGGTCATAGAAAAATTGTGCTTGCACACATTTTTACAGCTTGGAGAATACATGAGGTCCTTTTCCACTTTGAAGTAATCCATTTCATGCATTCGACAGAATATACGGGAGAAAAAAGTTACCAAGATGGTGTGCTTTTAAGTTCTTTTTCTCCTACTTATAAGTTATACTTATATTTGAAACAGAAAGAGTGCGCAAAGCATATTATCCAATTGATCTTGATCTTTTACTGAACCAAAAAGCACTTTTCTCCTTTCATTCCCATTTGACTCATTTCCCACAGAGCAAGTTCGCAAGTAAAGTCACTAGCCAATTTTCTAGTTTTACAGCCCTTTTGCATTGCTAGTCTAATCGAATTTTTTTCATCAGTTTTGTAGGGAAAGGGGTAGCATACTGTACAGAGTGAAGCAAATCATCAGATATTTTTTAACTAATATTAATTTAAAATTTTCTACATCTTTTGTCGCTATTTTCAGCTCAGCAGGTAGAGCTGAAAGTACCGCCAAAAATATTAAACAATATGTTTAGAACTCGTGCTTTTATTTGGTGAGTTATGGAAAGTCGCAAAACTACCCTTGTGTTCCCGTGTGCTTATCAACTAGCAAGCAATTTGATTTGAATATACATGTGGAGCAGTAAGCTGATTTATTAAAACGCATCGAAGAGTGAACTTGTTTTGTAGTTCAGCAAGTTCAGTTTATAGGCATAAGCATTACCGTATGTGCACGATGAAGTCGGCACTAATCATGAACATAAGCATTTTCAGTCTTGATTGTATTACAGGTATAATTTATTCGTTTTCGCTACCTTGTCCTGCCAAGATATGGTTTAACAACGAAATTGAGTGGTGGAAGTAGGTCGTACGCAGGGAGTCTTTTGTGTAACATGATATGAATCTGCTGTATTAAGTTTCTTCAAACCCAAACCATTTTTCCAGTAAAATTCAAGTGTAACATATGCAACTTAAACCGCTAACTCCCATATTTCCAGACTGGACTGGATGTCAACTTTTGGCTTGTGAGCGCATGAAGTTTAGATTACAAGTGCGCTACATAACCTATGTCACAAGCATCTGAAGGGTAATATTCTTGCGTATAGTAATGTTATTCTTGGAGACTTATTTGTGTGTATTTCACCAAGTCTATAAAATATAGAGGCACTAGCTAGGCTAAGAACTATTAGAAAAATCGAGTATATTAGAAAATAACAGAGTATATAAAATCATTTTTAAACTAATTACATTTTGCGTGCACAATCGGATTGTTTAACCCCTAACTTTTGAATATATCTCTTACTCTCTTTATCTCTTTTCATGCATGATCATATCACTTATACTCTCCGGAATGACACTAGCAATAAGTAACGTCGAATGTATGATAATGAAAAGCGAGTGGAGACTATGGAGAGACACGTAATCGCTTTAGGTTCCATTTCCTCATGTTTCCCCGCATATCCGATTCTTTCTAAAAGCGACTCTAAGATCTTTCTTTCTTAAGGTAGACATGAAAAAGTACCTTTTCATGTCAGTAATGATAGTATAATGGGGGATTTTATTTCCCCTTGGTAAGTCCGCATATTGTGTGGTATATATATAACAATTAGGTACACATGTCGTGTGGGAAATGTGTGCGGTAGACCGTCTTTTTCGTTCATGGTTCTTTTTATAAGGGCTACTCGGGATATTCTCGTACTTAAAGTAATCCTTTGGAAGGTAAAAGTGAAAACTTGTGAGAAGACTGTTAAGTGTACATAAGCCAGTGAGCGGAATCGTATGAGTGGGTACACAGTGTACTGACATGTCTTAAAGGAAATAGGAACACGATAAGACAGTTGAGTCAACACAGATTGGCTTAAAACAGATAGCCAACCCTTTTCTCAAGTCAGTCAATGTTATTCTCTTGAGGCACATCCTGGTGAGCACATCCTTGTTTCCTATAATTTCACCAGAGTGAAACCAAACCCACCAGCACTAGACATATTTATGAGAGCAACATATTTCTCCCCTACGAAATATGCCACCAGAAATAGGGAAACGAGAGGATGAGCGCGTTTTCTTGCATCGTACATTGTGTAGATAGAGCTTACGTTATCATCTATTTAGACAAATACACATAGTCGTTGTATTAACGAACGAACACTGCACAATCTATTCTATATATCACTGCCGAACGACTAAAGGATTGAGGTGGATGGAAGACACGGCTAATAATACATCAGCCGGCATATTATTCAGAAGGTAAGGCTCCCCGACAAAAGAGCAGGCCTTCATCTTCAGTTTTAAAAAATTGCCGGCTGGAGCTTGAGTAAAATGTTATATCATAATATAAATCATATAGCTATGTAGAGTAAACCAAAAGAAAACCAAGCGAGCTCCTTTTTGTCGGTTGCAGCTTTGTAACTCAAGCCAATTATTACTATTACAATCGTATACGATAGATACATGGGGTGAAAAGCGTATTTACCCTATAATTTAGGTAATTCACTTTCAATCTATTGCCCTCAAATCATTACATTTCCCCTAGGGTATGTAGAGCTATTGGGGAAATGGTAGAATTCGTCTAGCCACAAACAAGTCTCACGTTCCCCATCCACGTTTATCATGGGAGCCTCAAGACTAAAGTCACAACTAGGTATCCTTTCCGAAACCATGAAATCGAATCACCACCTAGCCATCCTTGTCAAAAATAATATGCAATACGAAAAATTCATCCTCTCTGAAAAATTCGGAATGCATTCGTTTCAGTCAGTTATTTCCAGGATTTTTCAGTTTTAATCTGGAATCAAATAACCAAAAAGCTCTTTTCACCGCCAGCGACAATTAAAACGAAGTAGACAAAAGATTCCTGCAACTATTCTTATCCGTTTTTAATACTTGGATGGAATGGTGAATAGAGAGTTGAAAAAAATGCACGACTTTAAGGGGTCCAAACAACCTTTGGTACATCTAACGAGAAAGCGTTTACCATTTTCTATGTAAACCACGAAGACAATTTCCGAGACTGTGAAAAATATCCTGACAATAAGTACATGGAATGAAGAGGGGAGCGTTGTTTCAGAGATAAGAAGAAGCTGCAGATAACATAATATTCAGCTATAGTACATTATTACACAGTTCAAGTATATAGATACATGATATGCCAGACAGATTTAATCGTCAAGCACCAACCACATGGTTATAGACTTGGACTACTACAAGGCACTTAAAAAGTACTATGATGTCTTAATTCAACCGATGCGCCAGAGAACACAACCAACATGGTTTTTTCCTGTCGCAAACGTACCGGCAGTTGAGGAGCGGCGGCGGGTGAAGAGGTGAATACAGCAATCATATGGTTACATGCATGCTCCTCTGGCCTGACTCTTTTTTAAGCTCTTCTTGACTTTTACCCCTCCTCCTGTGGTTCTCCTTTGCTGGCATTTTGCTACTTACTTACATTTCATTACACTTGATGATATTCCTGCATTCATATGAGTAAAACACACACTGACTATGGTTGTAGGGAACTAGAGAAAAGTTGAGAAAGCGAGAGAAACATGATATAAATAAAGTTGTGTGCAAGTGTGCATGTATGTATGCATGCAACTATAACTCACGTTATTCCAGTTATTTAACAAGTCAAACACACATTATTCTCTTGTGAATTACAAGGATATCGAGTAGGTACGCATGTTGATCTGTACAAAAAGAGGCAGGGGCTATAGAGTATGGATGGAACTTGTATGGCAAAAGAAAAGTGGTTGTTTGAACACTGATTGAAATAAGGATACTAGAAACGCATACTGTCAGCCGAAACAGAACAGACTCTATCTGTTAATCCTTTTCAGACAAAATGTATTACAATGTTCATGTATTGCTTGGCTTACTTTGAATACATGTAATGTAAGTCGTTACCACGCCAGAACCACCATAGCGGCCAATTTCATGGAGGCAACCAATGCAGTCATTCTTTTTTTCTGGTTAAAGTACTAAAAATGTTCAAATAAAATGGGTGTATATGTATGTATTGTATTTAGGTAAATATTTCAAGTATTTGTACGGGTTTTTTCGATATGGTCAACATTACGTGTCAGAATTAGAGAGATGTGATAGGCACAAGAAGAAAAAGGAAGATATCAACGCAAAAGTATTATACTATCATGAGAGGCGAGGCTCAGTCACCGGTATAAAATGACGGGCTAAAAGGGCTGTCTGGATAGAAAATCCATATACCCACATGTTATTTCCACCGCGGCCTTAATGCTTGTGGTTGTGATGGTTGGTGCATGCATAGAATCGTGTGCGGAATAGATAGGAAGAATAGTGAAAAAGAAGCGTGGATCTTCCGCAGAGAAGATTATTATTATGGTTTTGTTTAGGATATGTACGGATTTTGTTTTTTCTCCTCTGTTCTCCATCACAGGTATTAATTTTTTTGGTAGGGGGCAAAATAGGTACCCTCGCCTCCAGGAATATTGAATGCTATATATTGTTCTATATAAGTCGTAAACTAACGTAATATGTAAAGGATTTTTTACTCTTGCACATCAAATATTCCCAGGGTATCAAGCAGTCTGGTTTTTGGCTTTTGGATGAATTCTCATAAGCCTGCTTTAGGGCTCGCTTACGGAATTTTTCTTGTCTTGAGCATGACGATGATGATGATTAGGGAACTTGAAAACCCATGGACATACCAGTAAGCATAACAAACTTGAAAGCATAGCAGGAGAGCAAACCCAAAAGAAGGATTTTAAGTACCTATTACAGCGGAGAGATGAACAGCCTCGTATTGAATGTACCTAAACATCCAAGTCGACACAAGAAAGTGTCTAGACTATAATAGGGCTGGGAGAAAAAAGCATGTAGACGTATTTGGATCAGTGTACTTTACAGTGTACACCATATTTACAGGCGGTGCTACACAGACTAACAAAGCCTATAACGATGAGTGCTCAAATGTCGAAGAAAAAGAAGTGGACGCGAATGCACATGCAAGACTATTTATATAATATGGATGTGTATGGAATAAAGCTTGGAGTGAGGTATACATGAAGTTAACTGACGAAAAGCAAAATGGAATATAAAAATGCCTTAAATATTACTCATAATCTTAGCTTTTACCTTGGTGGAATATCAACAGCTGCCAG
Organism: Dicranocentrus wangi; assembly: GCA_036850665.1. Lineage (NCBI taxonomy): Eukaryota > Metazoa > Arthropoda > Collembola > Entomobryomorpha > Entomobryidae > Dicranocentrus > Dicranocentrus wangi. The sequence goes on from JAANSN010000721.1 coordinate 34,791, forward strand.
AAGTATTAAGGATAATAATAGGTGAAATGTGGAAATGACATGGGTAAATTTGAAAACTGAAATTAATCGTTTCTTTTTCACTGCTGTGGGAGTTTATGAAGAGTTTTGCTTATGGTCTGGAGGAGTGAACGCTTTCTATACATTTTAAAGGAATGGCTGGGTTAACCAAATTCTTGGACACGTAGCCAATGTGCTACGTTTACAAAAATAGGAGATTGAGGAGAGAATCTCTCCAGATTTGTTGGAATATTTCCTCAAGCAGGAAATCTGTAAACTTTTTTCTGTCAAATACTGAAGATATATATGTAAGATAGAGTTAGGGAAGATGGAAACATACTCCAGCGATTGATCTAAACTTTGACAATGGAGAGTTGGCTATAGTTTATAGGATATACAATATAAGAATCTTATGAAAGGAAATTCGCTGTCACCAGTTGACAATCATCTCACTTGTCACTTCGTAAGATGTCTGTTGGGAAAACGTTCACCTGCAGTACATATTATTACACAGTTCAATTATTATAGGAACATAACGAGACAACAGAGAGAGCGCAAAAGGCACATTTTTGGTGGTCTATCTAGCTATCAGCTTAATAATGTACATTCAATATATTTTACACAAGATATGTTAAAAATATTAACACATTGTCATGCACGTGATTGTAGAAAACTGAACGTGGGAAAATAGCACGTTTCTATAAGTCTTCCATGCCATATTATTCATCAATGAACAATTGCGGCGTAGAAAGCTTGTAGCTAAGATTAATTCTAGTAATTAATTGTGACTAAAAAATTGGCATAATATGGTCATATACATAAGTTACACTTGATTCACATGGAACAGGGAAAATGATACCTCTAACATCAATAGGAAAAAAATATTTACTTATTTAACACCTTATGTCCTTCAAATGTCTTGTATAACTTAACTGTGGGGCTCGATTTGTGGGATTCTTAACAATCCGACCAGTTACGTTTTAATATGCCCTGTAGTTATCTTTATCTTACAATGATATATTAAAAGTATTGCTACCACTGTCGTGGATATATTTATATAATTATAGGAAATTGTATTTAAACCATTTACATTCAATATTACATATACTAAAATATATTAAACCTTCGGTTTTAAACTGAATTAATTCCATCTTAAATTTATTTTTAATATTGGGCGAACAAAAGTATATTAATGTTAAATGAAATGCTCAGGAGCTTTGAACCCTTACCTACTCCAACATTCTCAAATTTATTCTAGGTCTTCCGCCAGTTTATCGATAAACATGAATTTAGAATTGGATTAGTGGTAAATTCTCTCCAAAGGTTTGATGCTACTGAAATAAAGTCGATTAGTACATATCATCTCTTCAATGTTACCCTACAATACACTTTAATAGACCTTAAAATACGTAGACAAAAGGGTTATTTACAAAGGTTACAGTGTCATAAAAAGTCAGTTTACCTTCCGTCATTTGTGAAAGGTCATTTCTTTTCTATGTACATAAATATTTGAATGCGGCAAGTTATGAATAAACGAGAGTGGAAAGTCCAGACGGTGAAAGTAATGTCTTTTGCGGCATTCATTATTCAAAAGCTTGTATCACCCTGTCTAATAGGCAATACAATGCAAAATGTACTTGTAAACATATACGAATGATGGGCTTTTATTTGATGTCATGTCACAATGTTTGTCTGGTGACTTCATTCATTATATTCCGGAAGCAATACATTATAGGCTAATCAGAAAGCACAATAAAATGGCAGCTGACCTCTTTGAAGGATTTCCTGACTCCGCAGTTAGTCGATTTCCTTGATATTCCATTTGTTGTACAATCAAAACCGTAACACCTTGTGCGTTATACTTCAATGCTGGCAAAAGCTAAATATTTAACTTGTTGCAGCGAAATATGGCGGTTTTAATGTTAGATATATGTCACTTGCGGATTCATATTTTACTGGAGTATCCGTATATTTGCCACTAGCTTTAGTCCCGCGAAATCTTCGCCACACGATTCATTCACACTTGCACTTTCACTTCCGAAAAAAGGATTCCATGCATTTTTAATATTTAAATTATACTCTTTCGTACAACCGATGGATTAGTTGATGCATTCGATTTCGATTTTGCTTCCACTTTGCCAGCATCCACTGCCTCGGAAAACCATACGCCGGTAAAAAGCTGTGGCCAAAAACGTACAAAAATGTGGCTTCGGTGTTCAGTTTACACTCTTTGAATTTTCTATACTTTTCCGTATTCAACAACAGACTTTGTCTCCGGTAGACACCCTGGAGAACCCGATATTGGCTGGGTTTAGACGAGTGATGAAAGGAGCTATGCAAGAAATAACAATGAAAGGTAGGCTTGCATGCCGCCAGTACAGTGCTTTAGGTATAATACAATGGCAGAGTATGTATAACACGTAATGTATATGGTGCGGTGGCGAGGAGAATGTGATGATGATAATTCACCGGATGGAAGACGTTGATGAGCTCCCTCAGCTGCAGCAGCAGCGGTATACATATATAACCACAAAAAGCACAGGCGCTTCTGCAAATGCCCCACACTGTAGTTTTGTTACATTTGCTGGAGAAGATACGCAAAGTGGAGGCATGGGTATGTTAGTACACGTAGGGAAAAGTTCAGAATGGATTCATGTATGATACTAACACTAACAAACATGTAAATGGGCATACACATGAATGGTGGTAAAAGCACACGAGGTGAATTTTGTCAGTCAAACTAAATATTATGCCGGGTTTTTTCTGCCCGGTACTTGTGGATGCTGGTCGTATACTAAATGCCATGAGATCAATCAATAACCGGAAAGTTTTTTTTTGCGTGGTCGGGATACCACTGGTTCAATCACGGTAGTAGCGCAGGGTTGAGATCTAACTTGTCTGTTGAAAACACTATTCCCTTTTATTAGCGAAAGGATGCTTCTTAAGATAGATGATAAAAAATTGAATTGTGCAGCAAATCTTGGAGGAATCAACAGCAGGCTACTCTGTACTCAAAGATTGCCTATCCACTGGTGAGTGGTGGTACATATACTCGAAATACCAGATGAAATGATAACAGGTATATGTCCAGTGATCAGAGCCACTAATGCCGTATTAGATTTCCAACATTAAACTGACAAACTTCTATAAAACAGTAACGAAATTCGAGTAGCCAAATACAATTTATCCGTGGTGGGATCCCTAGAATAGCAGATTATTAAGTTGATATTAAACTATCGATATTTTATTAGTACATATCATAGGATCAAAGTAATTCCCTAAGATTTGTGATTTGCAACATTTGACTAGGTTTCTTAAAATAATTTATGTTTTACTGCAAACCGCAGTGAGAAAACTCGTAGAAAACTGTTTAATATATGATGACCTACCATTGAAAATCTACCAAATTAATGTTCCCAGTAATATCCCATCCTTCCTGTTCCATATAAACAAACGGAGAAACCAAATGTTTTAATACGTATTATAAGTTGTCGAGAAAATAATTTATATTTTACTGCAAACCGCAGTGAGAAAACTCGTAGAAAACTGTTTAATATATGATGACCTACCATCGAAAATCTACCAAATTAATGTTCCCAGTAATATCCCATCCTTCCTGTTCCATATAATAACAATACATATGAAAACATGAAGTGCTCCTGCTCGTCTACCAAGCCGTACCACCTATACAATGCTGTAAAATCATAAATATATGCCTATTGAAACACACTATAGAACAACTGTCGCATAAAGTTCTGTTTGTTTAAAAAAATTCTCATAACAGTTTATTGCAGCAACTGATACAAAAAATCAGAGTGAACGTTTGCAAAACAATCATTGTATTTACATTACAGGTACTCCAATAATATGTTTAGTTTACACACATTTTCCACACTAGAAGAACGCAGAGGTANAAATCAGAGTGAACGTTTGCAAAACAATCATTGTATTTACATTACAGGTACTCCAATAATATGTTTAGTTTACACACATTTTCCACACTAGAAGAACGCAGAGGTAGCACTACGGGAATGTCAACTACATCGAAAATAAGCTCTCTAATACGCTCCACACAGCGTGGACCACACTCTGAAAGTTTATCCGGTCACTAAAATTGAGATGACACAAAAATTCTAAAGCACACACACAAACACATCATCATTTTTTACGCGAACCCAAGGTATCGTACCACAACTGTCACCGCTTAAACCTTCATAACACACTTTGTCTTTTCTTGGACTTGACTGATTGTAAACAACCTTCTTCGTCTTCTTCCAGACAGAGAGGGAGAACCAGGAGGGCGAGAGCGAACCACACTCTCGTTATATTCACATATATCTACAAAGAGGAAAACAAGAAAAACTTTAATCGAACCCGGTTCGTATCGTATATATCCTTATTCTAAAGGAAAAGACACACACCAACACCACCAGCAAGGTTTCTCTCCTTTCACAGTTGAACGGAAACTGGCACTGTGTCGCACATGCTGTTACCCTTGGTCCAAGAGGAAATGCAGATTTTTTTCTACAAGTCACAACTCTCTAATTATTTCGAATATTATCCCACTGTCCCATTCCAGAGTGGCGATTTGAGGGGAAAAATGTGAAAAAAGGATTAAAAACGCGAGTATCGCTTCGTATGTCCACTTGTCTGAAAAGCGAGAAAATAAGGCACACTACCAACTCGCCTTTATAGCATGAACTGTACTAAGAGTAGCGGTGTGTGTTGGACTGAAAAAACTTCTTTTTCTCTTTTCGTTTCGTTTTTTTTTCAAGTCTTTCATGCTGCTGCTGTTGACTAGCTCAGTGGCTGGCTGGTTCGTTGCTGGTGTTTAGTACTATTCAATGTAGACCATGTAAGTAGTAGTAGTCGTGGGTAAAGACATAGTCCTTATTTTATAGTATACTGCGAGATGCATTCATGTCTGCTCGTCTGTGTAGTATGCGGTTATACAGAATGGAGTAATAGTACGACGAGAGAGGGGAGAAACATGGTCTCACAGTGCTTCCCAATATGTAATATTATAGATATAAAAAGAGGAATCAGCAGCAACAGCAAAACACGCCAGACGAGAACGAGACCATATTATGTATATAGAGGTGTAACAACAACAGAGAACAGCAGTAAAAGAGTGGAGTAGGGTAAGGAGAAATAGCAGTGGCATAGGTCTAGTCAGTCAAATAAAGAACAGAGAACTGTGCTAAACTACAGCAGTGGTGGTAGTCTCCGTACTAGGATAAGCTGGTAGTAGCACCAACACTATTTCCTCTACGATACTATTACTACTATTAGTAGTAGTAGTAGGCATATAATAGTAGAAGCAGAGAGGCACCAGACATAGTCTTCTACTATAAAAGCTGGGAAGAGAGAAAGAGTGAGAGCAGCAGGAGAAGAGAGATACCGCATGGCAACAACTAGTAAGGACATTCCACCCGATTCCGGTGTTCCAGCAACAACACCAGAACGAGAAGAGGCAGCGGAGTAGTAGGAGAGAGTGAGAGTAATGTCTAGCTTGAAAAAGGACGAAGAACTAGTGCTGGTGGCTTTATGGTATTAAAAAAAGAGAGGAATGTATACGTGTACACTGTCAGAATACTCGAACACATTGGACATAGGGTACAGACAGATATCAAGAGAAAGAAGCAGCAGCCAACAATTTTTGCAAACTGGGTCCCTTTACCCACTATCTAACTAGAGCAGTAAAGTGGAAGCTATATAGGCTTGGGGTTTTCTCCTTTTTGTGCAGAAAAAAACACGATTCTTTCTCTTCGGCATTTTGGGCAAGAGAGGAGAAACGAAAAGCAGAAGATGCTTTTAACTCCAACCTCGATTTCTTAAACTGGAAGATAGCCCAGGGTAATAATATATGGAGAAGGAAGAAGAGAGAGAGAGAGAGAGCCGAAAAAGAACTGTAAACTTTGCGGAGCAGCGACCTAAAAGAAGATAAAGAGAAAAAGTGGCGAACCATGAGAAAAAGGAATGCATAGACAAGGAAATAAGGGAATAGGCAAGGATGTAGGTATTTATCGAATATTTAAGATTAAAGTTGTGTCACTGCAAACTGCGTAACTCTCCTAATCAGTGTGGTACATAGCCAGAGTAGCTTCTTGATCCGTTCACCAGGTCATCATCGTGGTGAACATTTTACTATCCGGCTGTAGACAGCCAATTATGTTTTGTAGTTTACAAGAAAATGCGTATTATGTATCCCGTAGAGTCTTGGAGAGAGTGGCAGTGAAAAAAGGAAATGGAGTAATTCCTCTTTCTCCTTGGAGAACCCTCCAGCATACAAATAAACTTAAATTAGGTAAAGGTAATGGAGTAGTGGAGCAGCAGTTTGGTTGGGCTCCATGTTGGTAAGCATAGCAGAAAAGAATTCCTTGTTTCATTGCCTAAGAGAACAAGTAGATAGCCACACATCACACAGCGTACGCATACGTGCAATACACGTAGGTCGTGTTCACATAAAGAAAACCGAAGGTAAACCTATAATATAACATCTTGATTTTTCCTTAGAATTTAGTCAATTTACGGCGAAAAAATTCCTTCCTTGTATTTGACGAAACACAAACATTCCGGTCGGATTATGGAGTTAAAAGACGGGTGTAGTTTTACATTGTATTCCTCACCAATCTTTACATACACAACAGGGATGTTACGTGATGGTCTGAAAGACTAAAAAGTTGCCTTAAACTGGTGTACTTATATATCATTATCATCATTACAATCACACAAGTCCATGCTCACAACAGCACAGCAAGGCAGAACCATTGCAGGAGGATGATCTCATGAGAGGAGAGGAGAGATACCTGTCTAGAAAAAAAAATACTCGTGAGCAGGTAGACATTAAGAAACTGAGACTTTCTGTTTCCATCTTGAGTTCCCGTTCCCATTTCGTCCAACCAAAACCTTGGCTGTATAATAGCATGGAAAAAATGTAAAAGAATATTGTAATAATGATAGCTTGAGTCAGGCTCTTTTTTCATTTGGAAAATTCTTGTTCTCACGCTTCAAAGCGCACTTCTTTCTTGAGGAATGGTTTGGGCAGTCTAGACTCTAGGCGAAACAGGCATTGTTATGATAGGACAATGTTGTATTATCAATTTAAGAAAAAAACTGTGCTCACCTCAAATTTAAGACTGACGAATTAGATACTTTAATATTACATAAGATATCCTTCCACCTAACCTAAGAGCTGAGCTAAGAGTTCCGTAAATAAATAGTAGTATTGAAACATTTCCTTGCATGTCCCATGAAAATAGAATTATTTTGTCATCACACCATTCCCACTCCCACTAGTGTGGAGGGAGAAGAGACTCTCCCACTATATCAACCAGTCAAATAAACTTGTTACCCTTAAGCACCACATTAATAATGAATACCAGTCTAGTGAAGTATGCATAACATGACAAGTGATGTAACAGATATTATATGTATTGCACACGAATCCACTCGAAATTGCTCGCTGCACGATTCACAAAGCACGCTTGTACACGATCCTCTCTTGCAGCAGACTTTTAGAAAACTTGTCATTTACTCGCGTTCGCGTTCCCAATCCTTTCAAAGTTGAGGCAGTCCGTAGTTCGATTACTGTATTGTATTCTCGAGACGAGACCAACAGACCTCTTTGAAAATGCAACGCCAAACTCAGCTGTTGCTTGATGGTATAAGGTTTTATGATCCTCATCCGTAATAAGTTTATGACATGACGCTTTCAGAGAACCCATCACTGCTGCAGCCCAGTTCCCAAATATTATCCAGATACAGAAAATAGTGGTACTTACCTACCAATGCCAGCAACATTCGGGAACGAAGTTTCTTGAGTTCTATTTAAGATTTCAAAGGTGTGCATGTTTATTCCCGAAAGTATGCATCCATAGCCTCTCCTTGTCCTTAGTTGATGTTGATACATAAGAGAGTAGGACATCATGTAAACTTTTAACGCAATACATACATATATTACGAATAGGTACATCAGACAATATTCCCTTTATTGAGCGCTCTAATATATAATGGGGCAGAACCTGCTCGACGCTTAAAGGACATCGACGACTTTGAGGACACCAGTGCATGGAGTATCATCAAAGCCAAATCACAAAGAGAGATCGACGCTATTACAACCACTATGTATGTATAGATTGACACAAATCACATTCGCACATTATTTCACAGATCGTGATGCATGTAGCCAGTATAGGTACTCCTGCGTAGGTACGCTTCGAGGCAAGTGGGCATCTGGGCATAAACTGCAAGACTATTACTATGCACAGAAATAAATCTTATATAAAGCTGGGTTATTGATTCGATGACTGCGTTTAGTTGATGTTGATGGACTGATTCATAAAGGAGACATGTTCTAGACGGGTGGAAAAATGTGGATGGTTGGACAACCTTTAAAAGGTTATGTTATGTATAATAAGTAATGCAGTATTGCATGCATGCATTACATAGAACGTTCACGTAAAAAACCTTTTTTTTACACATTTTTAAAATGTGTGCAGACGGTAAGGCATACTAGCATATACACCAACGAATACCACCTTCATACACATATAGCCAGCCAGAATTACAGACAAATGAACATAATGAGGATAACACAACGTAATCTGTGTAGAAGCATCATCATAACATAACAGAGGAAAAACGGAGAGCATGAGTCTGTCAGTAAGTTGGTTTAGTTTTTGGTTTTGATATGATGCCTGATGCCGCTTCTGATGTCTGAGGTCGGTAGAAACTAACTGTTGGACTCGCGTCTCTCTCCGCGTCAGTTTTAGTTATCGGACGACTCCTCACCTCACTCGCATCAGCAGCGAGAGAGAGAGAGAGAGCGGAGAGAAGAGCTTTACTGTAGTACAGAGTAAGTAAACTTGTGTACGAACTGAAGCAGTGCAACTGAGGCTTAGAACAACCACGACGTCATTATTATCAATGTTATCGTCATAGACCACTGATCAGAATCAAAACACTGCTGCTAGACCAGACGATCTGATGAAATGATGATATAATGATCACCAAATGCAAAGCTAATCATACAACTCGAATGTCAGAATTCATAATGATGATACGGGGAGTACAATGGTGCAATGCTTCATCCATATATGATGTGAATGGTTTCTGACATGTGTAGATTCTGCACAATTTAAGGGGCTTGATGCTTATTATAGGGATAAACTTTATAATGTAACTCATAATAATCATGCACATCTATTCCTCCTGGTGAAACAGGTAAAAAGTAACAAGGTTAGAAACTCTGAATTTCGCTATTTATTTAATTACCTCTTCTAACTCCTACAGTCCAAGATACAATTAAATTTTTGCAGAAGCCAGTGCCAGACAGGGACTGACTGATGGATGCTTTTTAAGTAAAAAATATATAATGGTATATGAATAACAGGGCATGAGCTCAAGTGGATGGTCTGGCTCTCATGATGCTAATGTATGGGGTTTCCTTTGCAATACGTACACGTAATTCAGACATTGTAACCTGCAAAATATCGTCATGTCTGATGTACTCCAAGGGTGTACGTATACGGGATGATGATGCAAAATCGTAAAATATACAAGCTCGGTGCATTGCAACAGCATAGGGGAAAATGAGTATCAAAGAAGGATTATTACGCGGAGGAGACTATCAGCAGCAGCCACAGGGAGCAGCGGTAGTCTGACGAGACGAAGATGAGATATACATTGAACTCCACTTGATTTCAGAGGATTTTTAACCAGAGGCAGACACTCTTGAATGTCTACAGACAGTTTTTTTTTGCAAACTTTACCTACATTTATCTTTCTATAACTAACAAGTAAAGTGTCAGCACGACTAAATAACTCTTCAAAGATGTACCAGTGAACGAACGAAGAACACCATTTATGCACACAATGTAGTCAACGAATAATATGAGACATGTGCGAAAATTCCATTTACAGATTAAACACGCTACGTACGTTCCACATACCGCATATACTGTGGCCATTGCACACTATTACAGACACGAAATGCAAGCAGCGTTAAAAAGAAAAAGCATCATGCACATTTTATATCTTACTTGTCAGAAACAACCAATCTAAAAAAAGTTTTGCAATCCGTAGGGGGAAAAATGGTTGCAGCAGTGGAATCATCACATCTTATCAACAGAAGAGCACGGTTGGGATACACCAACCAACCCAATTTCCACAGTCAGTGCTCGAGCAAATGTACTATTTGGGTGCCAAGCCAAAGGACGAAAGGGAGAATAGGATATGAAATTTATGATATATGTGATCTGGTTACCCAGAAATGAAGTTGCAAAGTGCATTCTATGCACTTGCTTGTCAAGATCGCTTGCAGTTTCCATAAAACATGGTGAAGCTGATGATAAGTACCTTATTGCATCACAAACAAGCTGATTGACATCGTGCATCCTGTCAAATTCACCAACTTTTACATTTTGTTTCAGATGAACTTGCTGTTTACCGCACTAAACGTGGTGTAAGTAGTACAATGCAATGTTTCCGAGTTGTATAAATTCAAGTAACATGTCAATAAATGTGAATTAATTAAACATTACTGGACTAACAGGACCGGTAGTTTTTACTATTATCCCCCAGTGCTAAATACGTGAAGCGTCGAGGATTAGCCATTTGCACTAAATTGCATTCAGCAATTACAAGCAGAATTCAAAGAAAAAAATCAAGCGGAATGGGGATGGGAATCAACGCAACGCTGGAAAGCAACGCAAACAAACACGCTCAGGTCAAGGGCAGTGGATTTTCCCGAGTTAGCATTAACGGCTCGCGAAAGGTATCTACAACACAAGAAGGACAGCAACCTACCAGTATCGGTCTGGGATGCAAGATGCAAGACTCTTTTATCAGACAATTTGTCAAATAGGATCACATCACGTTTTGACAAAACAAAGAAAAAGAAGTGCAATAATATACGATATATAGGTTCTAGAACTGTGGAGGACACTGAGCTTTTATATTTCCTTTCATCAAGACAGGCTCGAGTAGTTTCCTACAAGTCATAATAAAATGAGCAGTAACAGAAGAATATCAATTTTACGTATGCGAAGCACTGCACTGCATAAAAAATGAAGGAGTTGGCGTCTTCCAATCTCTTTCCCCTTCATCATGCGTTGTTTTATGAAACTAGAAAAGCATTGTGTATAAAAGCAAGCAAACGAGGAGACAACAACCTCTTAGTTAGCCTGCGTGTAGGTATTATTATTAGTGTCCATAATATGACCGTCTGTCTGTAGATTACACATAATTTTTTTCGTATATTGATGCTTATCCATTATACACAAGTGGGCATGTATATGCACGTCTGGTAGTTCAATATAATAATACACTGACTGTGTGGATCCACACTCAGAACATCGAGAGTGTATTGACTGACGACGTGAGTATTTAGGTGTTTTCTATGTGAGAGGACGAGATGCTGTTTTAAGTTTTCAAAAAAGAAAGAAAGCATAAAGCAATGAAATCAGCACAACCATGCAACATAACACGTATGTATACGTAATACGTAAACACGATATTATTATGACTACCTATCTAGATTGTGTGTTATGTGGGTTGTCTGGATTTGTTTGGGCTGGCTTTTAGTTTATAAAAACCATCATCAACTGCGGAAATACAAGAGCAGAGAGTAAAAGACGAGTAAAGGAGTGTGCGTATATTTACATGCACAAAAAAGAATGCTAAACGCAAAGCCAATGCAAAATGGTTGAAAAAAAACACTGCTGAGCTGATACTAGTCGCACTCACTTCTCACTTGTGTTCTCTGGCTGACTAATTCTTTTTTCTTTGCTTTTTACAGTGCTCCTACTGCTGCATTGCTATCCTCCTGACTGAATATGTCTACGTTAATGTTTCTCTCGCTCACTCTGGTCTGGCTGGTTTGTTGATGTTGTGAAATGTGAACCTTGGCTAACTGCTCTTTCCGTGTGTAAGTGCACTCTGTGAAAAAATAAGGAAAGACTCCTCAACTAGACGGTTATGAGCTGACTACTAAACCTTTTGCTTTTATAGAGGTTCTCTTTCCTCTGGTTGTTGCGAAACTCCCCGTTCTTGTCCTAGACAACTTACAAGGATCAAGTGGGGCGTGTGTGTATTTGTGTATGCATTACGGATGATGTGAAATGCACAAAAAACTCCTCATGGGATTGAGCCTCAGGATAGAGGAAAAACAGAATACAATGGGCGAGTGGAATTCAAGTTTCCTTGATATTGGTTCTCTTCTTCTTTTTATGCCTTGGTGCACGGCATAAAAATACATATTAAGGTCATACGCTGTGTGGTGAGTAAGCCATATATGATTGCCTTCCAATTGCTAGTTTCCTCCAGTGAAAATTGCTACGATGCATGGAACATGGAGGGGTAAATCTGCATACAAATGGCTGTGACTTTTTTGAGAACTGCCATGTATGTATAACATGGTAAAGGCTCTCCGTGTTGCGTTAAATTATGATGTCTGAGAAATCCTGGGTGGTGGCGGTGCGGTGATAGACTGATAAAGGGTAATGCAACAAATAAAATGAGTGAAGCAGTAAAGGGTGAACACTGGGGGAAACAAAATCTAACGAGGAACATCGCTGTGTGGGAACACGAGTTCTGCTAATTAAACTCATAGGGATGCAACATCAATTTTTAAGTAGGATTCCATTTCCAACGGGCAACTGCAAATCTGTTTTGACCAACTCAACGACTATTTTTAACATCGAAGTTACTATGATATTATGATATTTCAATGTTTTAAAAAATCTAAAGTTCTTGAGTTGCTGACTGATAGAACGTACGTACTATTTACATACATGTATGCTGATCAATGTTCGTCAGTCACTCGTCAGTCAGTCTCCAAGGACCTTGAGGCGTAGTCATTTTAAAAATATTAAACTTACATTAATTTATTGACAGTTTTAGCCCTAGCAGGGAGCGCCCAATTTATGCAACCATACGGCCTAGTGTCGGAAAAGGTACTCAATTTAGCATGCATAAATAGAATCCGGAATCCCAATGGATACAGAACGCAAGTTTATATATCCCACCGATTACCACGCGAGCGCGACTTCGACTTCACAAACTGTTGTCCCTCGCAAGAGGAATGGAAACACAAGGTCTGAAAACATAAGCAACGAAAACTTTGAGGTAAAGCAGGCTTGAGTATTTATACAATACCATAAACTACTACTTACAGTTTTTTTTGTTCGTATTTGCGTGTATATATATGTGGAATTCTTTGCTTTAGTATATTTAACCGCAAACGGCCTTAATCCTTTCTAG